>JANCMC010004801.1:11427881-11488024 GCA_024363005.1 Charaxes varanes
GTTCAAAAGTAAAAAATAAATTAATATATCTATTGCTTGCTCATTTCATGCAATCGTATTGAAATACGTTTGTTTCAGTAAATAATCTATTTAATGACATTTCCATGCCATGAAAAACAGTTAATTATAATATTACTAACCGTACATTTACTAATTGTTTCTCTAAATAAACTTTTTATATGCTATACAAAATGATTTTTAGTATTATTTTCTTCACAAGTGTGTAGAAAAACGTCGTATGATACACGTGTGTATTGATAATTACCGTCCTCGGCTCTCTTAAGACCCTCGCCTGACGTCTCGGGTCTGAATGGCGCCTCAGCGTTAATCACAAACATTACACACTTGTACCATAATGTTCAATAGTATATTCTTCTTCCTAGCTTTACCCTGGTCTAGTCTTGGTATAAGCGGACTTTGTGGTCCGCTTAGATTGCAGAAGATGTTGCTGTGGGGCGAGTTAAGATGACCGACTGTCGTATGACGTCATCCCCACGATCTCTACAATCTCACCATTAATATCATCCAGTGACATTAATCGTGATCCACTGTTTTACGTGCCTTCCGACACACGGAGAAAGCGGAGTTTGAAGGCTGTGTTAGAATTCGTCACGCTTCTATCTAAGAGTTAGTTAACCTAGCGATCGACTTAAATGCCGGCCACTGAGTAAGCTACGACCTCCTCATAACCCTTTATATATATCTACAGTAACTTCAGGGTCACTACAATGATAATTTATAATAATATTGAAAAATTTTGCATTCTATTCTTGAGGGTAGATACAAAAAAATTTTGTTTGTCATGGATTCATCGTTCGGGTTTCGTATCGTTGGCAGTATTCCCTCTGGTGTAGTTCTTAACAAGCTAAGATGTAGTAGTAATGTTTGTTCAATATTTAAGAAGAGATTCCCATCGCCTCCACATTCCTATCCCCTTGAGAGAGATTTCAACGATTTAGATAAACTGGAGATTGATGTGGGCCCTATGGGAGAGCTTGGTCCATCGTCAATACTAACAGCATCAAAATATCCCACGCATACGAGCGGTATGCTTCCAAAATATTTTTTAAAAAACACGTCTCACACAACTGGTGGATAGGATTACTTTTACATACATACGTACATACATACATATATACATATGACAAAGACACGTATGTTCCTATGGTAGACAACTTAATGTCCGTGTTATAGGTAACAGACGCCTGTAATACACAAATATTTTTTTGTATACAATACACCTAGACTCGAGGCTGGAATCAAACCCATAAACTACGGAGCGGAAGGCAGGGTCACCGCCAACTGCGCCAGCGGGCTAGTCAATAAATAAATTCGTTTAAACTTTTGAAACAACGATAACATGTGTATGTTTTTAAGACAATAATAACTTTTTTTAAAAACTCGCTGTTTTCCGCAACTTAAAGTTAAAATTTCTGGAGCTCCTAAAATTTTATGATTTGGCTTAATAAATGAATACATAATTAAACGATTTGCACATAATAATGTGGTTACATTTTTTTTTGTCAACTAGGTCGAAATTCGAACTAGGTCCTTAAGAATTTTAGTCCACCCTTTAAACTATTAAGCTTTCTAAATATACGCCTCTAAAATCCATTGCATTTTACCTCGGTTTTTATTATAATTAATCCTACTTAACACTGTTTTGGTGATGTGTCATCTTGTCAGTTGACAGTTTTTCTTTATTTTCATATAAATTTCCGCGGAAGGTGTGGTTGGAAAAGAGGGAGGCCTTTGCCCGGCAGTGGGACAGTATAGGCTAATTAAAAAAAAATACCAAAGAGAAGATTTAATGTGTCCCGTTAAGTTTCATATAAGATCACGGATAATAAAGTGTAACATCTCTGTATATTAAGAATGTGTAAATAAGGGGGGCGCCACCATCAGAGTGGGCGTCGGCATCAGAATGAATTTTAAAGGTTATTAATTGCTACGACGCGTCGTTCTGCTGCTGTTGGACACTTTTTCAACTTATCTCCTATAAGGGATGTAACTCCTTATTACAGTCTCCGTGATCTTATATAAAACATAATCGGAGACATTAAAATCCCCCATGTAGTAAATTTATATTAAAATAAAAACACAATGCCGTATTGTATTGGATCAAAAAGATACTGGCTGAAAATTGAAATCGACCGAATAAAACAGATTTCATACTCCTCCGTCCGCGTAATTTTCGTACAGTGGTACTGAAAATTTTCGTTTCACTTATTATTTTTTATATAATATAAGAGCGTAAGGTCACCTTTCATGGCATTTTAAAAACCGCGGGACGTACAAAGATGAAACTTGGCAGGGACGTAGTTTCTAGTTGGTAGACATCCGTTGAGAGCGGATTTTTCGATAGGGCCAGATTAAGGGAGGCTCTCGGAAGTTTAATTTTACGCGGACGAAGTAGCGGGAAACAGCTAGTAGGTAGCTTTGTTAGTTATTTTGACAGTTCTGTTGTCTGAATACGGTATCTAGAACGACGATCGCGTACACGTGTCGCTCCGAACAGAGACGAAAACACGCCGAAGGTCAGATCTGGCACGCACTGTTTACCTCCAGCTAATTTTACATGCTAGGTTTTTCCCGCGACTCCGCATTGCGCCCAACATTTTCTCAAAGAGCACGGTAAATTTTTTTCTTGTAATTTCCTATATAGTACTCAGGTTGGTATTTGTGTCGCGCATTCTTAGACTGTGCGCAGAGTGCGTACAGTCTAAGAATGCACACCCCTATATCTAAATCCACCTCTATAGATATAAATGAAATGAGTAACGTCAAAAATAATTTTTTATACTGCATGTCACTAAATATAAAATACCTCTAGCAAAGCAAAGCAGACAAAGCAAAAAAAAGTTAAAACATTTTTGTCTGCCTGTCTGTAGATCTGTTTGTTCCAGGCAATCTCCGAAACTGTTAGACCTATTTGGAAGGGCCTTTAACAGGTAAGTAGTTGATTTTACAAGGAATAACATAGGCTACTTTGTCCTTAGCTAAATAATAAGGGTTTCGCACATAAAATAAAAAACCTTCAAAATTCAACAAACTCACTGCGACTTAGCGAAACTACAAGGAATCCTTGTAAGTACTAAGGAACCCTAAAAAGGGCTGACAATAGCCATAAAATGCGAGGCAGCCCCTGCATCTCCACTCACCGGTATTTCGAAGTCGACGAAGTATTTTCCGGCGACGCGGATGTGTTGCAGACGCGGCATCAGCTCGCAGTCGAAGCAGCACATCGTGTCTCCCGTCAGAAACCTGTTCACAAATAAATATATTTAGATTTTACAGGAAAACTGTTGTATTTAATCGTGAAAGATACGTTAAATAAAACCTCACGCACACCAATGCCAAACGATTTACACACACGTGTATACATATTTTACGCTAAGATCGTGTCAAAGGTTAGTCACGACGATCGAGTGTATATTAATTGTCAAGTGCAACAATGTCGTTGCGGAAAGAATTAAATTTTTCTACACAGCTTTAAATAAGCGTATAGTAGGCTAATATAAAGTTTGTGGGCGAATTTCGACCAAGAGGCGATCTCTAGTACAAGGCAAATCCATAAGTGTTTTTTTTTTCAGTACCTGGTCCCCCGGCGCTCCAGCAGAGCGTCGATGCGTCCAAGGTGCGCTCGCAGCGCCGCTGACTTCTGCTCGTCCTTACGCACCAGAACCAGCTTCAACTTCGAGTAAAGGTTCTCGATCAGAGAAGCTATTATTATAGGCCAGGGGTTATCAATCTGATTGAACCCATGATCTACTGTTTACTGACGAAACATCTTGCGATCTACCAATTTCATTTTGCTTGAATTCTTACATGAAAAAATAAAACTGAAAAGTACTCTTAGTAACTTCTTATCTATACGAGAGACGGCCGTTCCGTCACTCGTGTAAGTCCCTTTGAAAAATTATACAAGACGATGCGTGCCGTATTCGGCCATTACGTTGCACCGTCTATTCTACGTATTTATACTTTTTCCTTGCCACCATCGGCTGGACTTATAGTCGCGATCGACCGGTTACCCATCCCTGTTTTGTGACGATAACATGAGTTACGACCTACAGCAGATAGCGCCAGGTTTAAATATTTGCCAAAAATTTATGGGATTAGCGCAAACGTGGCCAATATTTTGGCAATATCATGTGCTTTACGTACTCGTATATACAGAAGCGGTATCATGATCTTTTGACGACCTCCGCGCTTGATGATTTTTGAAAATGACTCGCATGACACTGAAAATTATGTTTGTTGCCTCAAAAAGATAGCGGGCTTTTTTGACACGGTAAACTGAAATGGTTGAAGCGATTTCGATGGGACTTTCACTGACAGATAGCTGATGTTAAAAGGAATAGCCCACGCTACTTTTGGTAAAATAATTAGAGTTCAAGTATTTATTTATAAAACACACCAAGGTTTAAAAACGGAAATCGTTGGCATATATAAAAAAAACATTTCACCGAATCCGAACCTTCCTCTACTTTCAAAAGTTCGTAAAAACATGATCAAGGCGCGCCGTCCCATACATGAGCTTCCCCACGGTCAGTGAGTTTGGTGACCGACTTATTTGGCAGTCGGTAAACCACTTTTATAAATACATGATCACATTTTAAGTAATTCTACTTAAAATGTAGTAAAAGTGCTTTGATGACTAAGAGTGTAATTCACAAACTTGGGATTTTTTTTCCCTTTCAGCGACTCTACCTAAGACTCCATAGCTCAACGAGTAAACAGGTGTGCTGAGTGTGCGATCTTCTAAGATATTTAAATTAATGAAATTCTACAAAGGACAAATTTAATTTGCATAAAATGTACAACCTATCTAGCCTCTTTAATTGGATAAATATTAATACTAATGAACTATTTACGAAACTGTTTTAAAGAATACCGTTTCTTTAAATCAGTTTCGTAAATAGTTCATTAGCTTTTTATAAGATGTTAAAGACGACGGAGATAGACATATACTAGAGCTGTCTTGTTATAGGTTTTTTTAAGATATGCAATTTCAAACTACGTTATTTTTATGTATCTCGCAAGGTTTAGCCAGCGCACGCAACGTAAGCGCACAAAAATATGTTTCTACGACATGACGTTACAAATCGTTGAATATTTCGGCTTTTATCTTCAATAATATATATTTATTACACATAAAAACCTTCCTTATGAATCCCTCTATCTATTGGTGAAAACCGCATGAAAATCCGTTCAGTATTTTTGAGTTTATCGCGAATAGACGATTAGGAGGAGTTAGTTTTATAATATGTACGCGCCTTCTGTATAATTCTGTATAATGAAATTGGGCATGGGCGTCGGTACTCAATACCGAGTTGTGAGATCGGATGCAATTGAGATTGGTCGTGCTTGTGCGATATACTTTAGTCTTTAACGTAAATCTATATGGATAAAACTGAAAGGGTCACCTAATAGGAAATTTCGAAAACCACAGGGCGTACAATGATGAAATTTGGCGAGGAAGGAAGCTAAGAAAGGATTTTCCGATTGGGGCAAATTGAGGAGGTCTAAGGGCTCTTGCAATTTCACGCGGACGAAGTCGTGGGAAACAGCTAGTACATTTGTAAATTTTATTCCCTTATCGTCTTGGTGTCCATAAGTACACAACTGTGCGATTTGCTAAGAATTTCTTACCTTGAACATCTCTGTGAACAATTTTTAATGATTCAGACATTGAAAATGATTATTCAAAGTTGATTTGAATAGGGCATTATTTGACTTTGAATTTAAACATACCATGATTTATTCATGCAAGTTATATTCAAACATAGTTGTCTGTAATTAAAGTGGATTTGGTATTCAACCAGGATAACGTTATGAAGAAAAGGAAGAGAGGACACAGGTGCTAACATTACCTGTCAAGTGGTCTTAAAAATACCGGTATTTTTTTTTTGATGAAGCTGCAGACAAATAAATATTCGACGCTGCAAACGTTATTTGATTTACTAATGTTAGGGAACTGATGGTGAGTTAACTTTATAATGAGCCATGCGGTTGCCGCGCCGCGTGTCATATAAATGAGTTGCAACCTTTACTTCATACATCTCAAGATATAAAAGCGGCAATAGCTGTACGGTAGAAGGGGTGGAGTGTAATCCGCAAGGTACCCGGTTCAAACCCCGAGGTCGTTGAGGCATTGCCGCACCCACTCCTGACACTAGCTTTTAATAACTTTAGTAGGAGGGAAACCGACAGTAGTAGACATACCTAAAAATATTACATATAAATGAGCTAGTATCTTTAATCCATACATCTCAAGATATATAATATTATATTCAACGGTAGAAGGCATGGACTAAAATCCGCATGGTACCCGGTTCAAACCCCCAAATCGGTGTATTGTTGCACCCACTCCTGCTCATAGACACAAGCTTTTAATTTTAGCTTAGTAGGAGGAGAAGCGAGAATAGTAGACATGCCTAAAATGTATTCCAAATATTCTCGAAACAAAATGTCTATAGTTTCAAAAAACACAGAAATAAAGTAAAATTTACTTTGCTCTTCTGAAATAACGTAAAACGTAACAAAATTCGTTGTTTATTTTGTGGTGTTTCCTAAAAAGTGTATCGCCACCCTTAAAATTTAACATAACATTAAAATCATCGTGAGCTGTATTCAACATTTAATTAATGTTTGTAAAGGACTTAAAAGAGTGAGTGGTTTTCGTATCCGTCGGATTAAACACTTCGGTGGATATAAATTAGCAGGAAACATTTTCCTTGTCTTTTGGGGAGGCTTTCAGTTGTTTTGTTTGGATGTCTTTAAATGCTGCTTTATTTTGATGAAAAACGACATAATAATTGAGATGTCGGTTAACTCCGTTGTTCTAAATAACGCCAAGATTTCATTGCTCTGTAAGAGAATTGGGAATTAAGATCTAAGAGACAAATTTAGCACATTTTAATATTGTTTAAATTCTTGTATTTTAAAATATGTATTAATAATAATACACAAACAGTACTTGTGCATCTTTAAGAAGTTTAGCTTTTGGGTTATAGCCGATATCAATCTTCTTTCGTACACTTTATTGAATACTACAGAAGAAAACATACTAGAAAGAAAATATGTACAAATGGTGGTGTTATCGCTAAAAATTGATTTCTTCCACACAAGCTACATATTTATTTATACGCGGATTTGAGCAAAGTAGTTTAATTTTTCTGCATGGAATCAAATTTTGAAGCTACTAGCTGCACTAAATGAAATAACAATTGCTAATTGCACTAAATGAAATAACAATTGCTAGTTGCACTAAATGAAATAACAACTGCTAGTTGCATAAGATGAAATAACAACTGCTAGTTGCACTAGATGAAATAACCACTGCTGCGTTGACATATGTTTTTGTCATTTTTTCCTTAAATTTATTGATGTTTGCCAATAAGATGTAGTATTTACTGACACTTAGGTTTGAATCTGAGTGTCTTTAACCGTTTCATTTGCCTTGAATTTGAGTTAAGTTGTAAGCTTAGGTATCAGACTAGGTTTGAACTGTTGTTTCAATTTGAGTTTCACTCAGGGTTTGATTTAAGGTTCAGGATTAAGTCTAAGATTTGGTTTTAGGATTCCGTCTGAGTTTTAATTGCATGACTATTTCATATTCACGGTTGATTAGATTTTGAGTATGTGTGTTCGCTTTTTGGGTGAAATGTATCTTTATTACACATGGTACTTTTAATTTATTAGTATAAAAACACTAATTATAACAAAAAAACATCATTTCAGTTAATATACATATTTATTAAATTTAAAAACAGTTCTCTCGCTTACTTGTTTATTATACGCGCGTTATTTCTAGACATTAGAAAGTTTTAATGTTTGTTTTAGTATAATCAATCACGGGTAAAGAAAGACTTTCTAAATAAGCTAAGGTGTAGAGATCGTGGGTGTTCTGGGGATGACGTCAGACGGCAGATGGTCATCTTAGATCGCCCCACAGCCACATCCTCTGCAATTCAAGCAGACTCTGATACTAGGCCGGGTATACCGGTTAGCGTTACGTTAGGTAGAATAAGAATCTGTTTATAGGTAAGGGCCAAATAACTGTTTATTTTTGGTGCCAACTCACCTCATAATCGAGTGATGTTCTGTTTGGCGCTTTTGTCTTTGTGAACATGCAATGTTTTATATTATACCTAAAAACAAGAAAAATTGTTCATAGCGGTAATGAAAGTATTAAAATTGTAGTATCTAAGAATTCGGCGGAGGGAAAATTTTGCAACAGTCTGCAATTTAACGCTATTTAAAAAAAATCTGATAAAAAAAGCGAAAGGTGATTTATCACGAAATTTCGAATACCCCGGGACCTACAAAGATGAAATTTAGCAGAAAGATAGTTTATAGTCAATTAACATTGCTAAGAATGGATTTTTCGATCGGGGCCGGATTAAGGAGATATGAATTAAAGGCCTCGTAATTTTGAGCGGACGAAGTAGCTGGAACAACTAGCCATTTTATTTAATAAATTCATCCTGCTAATTAGCAGAATAAATTTAATTAAAGAACTTTATTCGTGGCCGGATCATGATCCGGATCTAAATTCACGGTTTAGGGGGCCCTGGGCTAATACTACTATTGACCCAAATTTTGGGGAAAAATGAGACAAAATAATTGATTTTTATTTAATTATGTTTATACAATGTACGCGCTAATCTGAGGAACTACCGGTCGGATTTGAAAAATATCTGTGGAAGTTGCCCATTTATCGAAGAAGGCTATAGGCTATATAGTATCACGCTAAAATTTGTCATCTAATTTTACGCAGACGAAGCCGCGGGTCACCTTATGATAAAAATATTATAAGTATCAGCTAAAGTAACAATTAATTACATTTTGTGGATTTATGTACCAAAAAACGGGAATTTTCGAGTCCAAAGGTCGAAGTAAGAATAAATATATTCGAAATAAAGAAAAACCTTTATTTACACAAATTGCACTGCTATAAATCAAAGGAGCACCATCGAAGGTACCCAAAAACAATGTGGCATTAACGAACAATCATACTTATATGTACTTACGAGTACATAGAATTAAATGATTATGTATATTATCATATTTATATAAAATTATATGCGTATATTAAAGTATATACTTTACATAGAATGTGGGGCTGTGAGACGAGTTAAACTGACCGATTGCTGTCTGAAGTCATTCTCAGAGTCCTCACCATCACGACAAATCTATCAACCAATATCACTTAGTGACAAATATCGGGACCCATTGTTTTACATGCCTTCCGAAACACAGGGGGTGTAGGATATTTGAAATTCAGAGTTAGAATTGGTCACCCACCTAGCACCCGACTGCGGCAAAAGCTACTTAACCTAGCGATCGACTCAAATGCCGGCCGCTGATTAAGCAACGACCTCCTGAAACACCATACTTACATATGAAAAAGTTCCTCATATATGAAATGCATAAAAGTACTAGAAAAAACCACGTCATCTGCGACACACGCATATCGCACGCAACAGGATGTCTGTCCGGTATATGTCTGCTGTATTTATAATATAAATTTATTACGTGTATTATATTACGTGTTTATTCCGAGAAATTTGACTAACGCCAGTAGCTGAATATCACCATTGAACATCGCATAGGAACTCGGAATTTAACACACGCTTCAAGCACTTAGATTTGGCAATATACACCATCAAATATAAATATAACAAATCTTAATTTATATTACAGACATAAAAATAAGGTAATTAGGTAACTTCGAGTAGGAAAAAGACAAAAAAAAATAAGTACAAGAAAACGCCTTGTGGTCGATACTCGGCCACAAATTTTTATATATGCTTATTTAAAGCTATATACAAAATTTCAATTCTTCCTACTTTCTTCTTCTTCTTCTTTCAGCCCGATGACGTCCACTGCTGGACATAGGCCTCCTCCATTGACTTCCACAGAGCTCAAATGTAAGATTACCCAATCGCTGCTTTCGTTCAGTTATTTGTTCATTAATTAAAGAAGAAATAATTGAAAAAGAAATAATATTTGTAACACAGGCATTAAGTTGTCTACCTTAGGAACAGACGTCCGTGTGTCATATAGCCCTGTATATATTTATTTATTATTTATAATTA
Source organism: Charaxes varanes (assembly GCA_024363005.1). Lineage (NCBI taxonomy): Eukaryota > Metazoa > Arthropoda > Insecta > Lepidoptera > Nymphalidae > Charaxes > Charaxes varanes. Next base: position 11,437,988 of record JANCMC010004801.1, read on the forward strand.
AAAATAAAATGTTAAACATTGAGCGAATTATAAATTAAAAAGGAGAAGTAAATGTGTATATAAAAAATATTTTTTAAAGGCTAAAATATAATATACAGATGAATTGCAAGAAATTATAATTTGAAAAATATATGTATATATATATATATATATATATATATTAGAGCTTACGTGAAAGATGTCATTATAGTTACGTAGCATAGTAGCTAAAAATCTTCGTTTGGTTATATAAATATAGTTTTCTATTACTAAGTAAATACTGTTATCTAACACGCTTTATGTGATTCATTCTTTGTTAAATAGATAAAAGAGACCATTTCACCTGAGATTCAAGTAGAAGCAGAAAGGACTGTGGTCGAAGAAGTATCTGGCTCCACTATAGCTTATCGCCCTCCAAATATTGCTGAATTTGGTAAGATTATACTTTGTGCATTCCAGCACTCCACTAAAATAGCATAAACTAAGCTTTTTGGTAGACCACAAATGGCAAAAAAAGATTTTTAAAAGCAGAAATACATTTCTGCACCATTACCTCATACCATTGTAATGGTACATTGTTGTCACGGTGCAGAAAACAACCAATTGCCGGACGAGTAAACTTTAAAATTACGAGTTAGGCAATTATTGTTTCTGCCGAGACTTATATGGTGCTTTTATCAAAAAAATACAAGGAAATAAATCAAAATTCTGTAGGAAAATTATTCATAATCTGTAATTATTATTAAATGTTATGTTATGTTTGTTCGGTTTTCATAATACCGGAGCCAGACATACACACAAAGTCCTCGGCCACACTACAAGACCATTGAAATGATCTTTCAAATGAAGCTATATCTGGCTCCGGCATATGCTCTGGCAGATGGTTAAATACTTGTAGAAAATTAATACATGTATAAATATGTGTAAGTATATCATACATATATACATACACATAAATGTAGCTAAAGAAGTTAAGTTTTCTTACATGTGGTCTAAAGCACACTCGTTTGTTAAATATATAATCTCACCGTGTGTTCAGCGGGTGCAGGCTGTTTGAATGTTGTTGACGTTACAATGGGAGTAACGACTGCTGCTGATTTCCACTTGTCTGGATCTTGGCCAGCATGAATTGCGATTGTAGCGAAGCCAGTCTTTTGTTTCAGAAATCCTTGGTCTGCCATCTGTATAGAAAAATATTTGTTATTTATGGTTCCAAATACTATTATAAGTAGGTATTAAATTGCGCAATAATAATAATTCTAAGAATTTCGGGGTAGTACAATGAGGTAACTGTTTTACATATCAATGTGCGTAAGTTTAGCTTACAATGAATAAAACGATTCAAGAAATCTGTAGATATGTATTTGACTTCGGCGTGTAATCGAGCACAATATCGCAACCGCCACCAGACATAATTAATATTTGTTAAAAGTTTAAATTGACTAGAACATCTGTTCATCTTGATATACATTAAAACGACCGTCTCAATTTTGCAAAGGTGAAAACGCTAATTTTTTAATACTTTCACACAATTCACGTAGATTTCTTCGTACAGAATTTTTTATAGTGTTTGGTATACGTAATTGTATGAGAAAAAAATTGTTTATGTACGTAAAAACAATTGATAAAAAGTACTTCTTAAGATAATCAATTATTGGCATTACTAAAAACCTGCGAGGAAATGTATATAAAAATATATTAACCTTAAAAAATGCCGCAACGCCGTAAAACTAATTAAAAAACGTTATTACACCAACAACTGCTTCACCACATTGGCCGACTGACACTGGGAAGAGTGAGAAAAGTAGAAAACCCAGTAACCAAGTTGTCAATGTCAACAGTACGGAGTACGGACGTTTACTAATCTGAGTTGACATGCGAAATCAGATCTATACAAGATCTATATCTCACAAAACACTGATTAAAGCAAAGTAGTTTAGCTTCTCATGCATGTCATGGATTTCCGCAAAGTAACGCCTGATTCTATCAATTACAAATTTTTAGACTACATTTAGCTTATTTAAAGCTGTATACAAAATTTTAAGGCTTTGTCCAACGAAATTATTATGTTTGAGAATTAATTTACATTCTGTTGTCATGACTACGCTTTGACACAATCTTTTAGTAAACTGTATATACGAGTGTGTAAATCGTTTGGTATGCGTGATGTTTTGTTTTAATAATGTAATCTTTTAATTTTATAAAAATATTAGCATTCGCACCTTTGTCTATATAGACTATAATTGTGTCAAATTTCATGCCCCTCCGTCCGCGCAATTTTCGTAAAACGGTATGTAAAGTTTTCGCTGTACTTATTAATATTTAAATAGAATTGTTGATTACCTCTCTGTAACAATTTTGCAAACTTGCTATGTTGAAAATGCTCTGCTATCATCCGCGCTTTTAAAGTACAGAGTAAAGTTCTGATAATCAGATCACAGTCATCTGTTGCCGGAGCATGTCTTCAAAGGATACCAGCAATATTCCTAACATTTCTTAAAGAAGCTTAAGGGGGTCGGCGGTTCAGCCGAGTTCCTCAGGAATTTGTAGCAGTCTCTTCTACCAGTAATAGAAAATTAATGGTAGAAGTTGTCCAGTATCATGTATAACAATTATAAAATTACTTGTATAGAATATATCTACAGCTCGATTGAAATTGAAGTTATAAAAATTACTTTCCGACTAATTCACAGGAATCAAAATTATTCATACGAATTCACGAACATCATTATGGATAGCGTAAAAGTTACGTTTCAACAACGTGCGTGTTGCGAAGTACAGTCGCACTTCGCAGATTATGTCACTTGGTGTTTGAGTGTTTAATGGCGTCGTTATGAGGTTTCCCTTTAGTAAAGTACCTGTAACTGTGTTACATTATTTAATACACATGTAGTAGTATTTAATCATATAGTTGGGAAATCAAAATTGCACGCCTCATATGATTTAAATATTACTAAATAGCTATGCAGGCTGCCATTGACGTTAAGCGCCATCTCTTAGAAGAATATCGATATTTAATGGTACGGTAATAATCCGGTAGGTGGTATGCACAGTTGAAATTGATATGTTCCTCAATTATTAATAAACGATACCCAATTACACACCATTTTTCAATAGAAAATAGCGTGGCGTAATTATGAAGCTAATAAAACAAGTTGACTGTTTCGAACGTGATAGTACCAGATCCACACACACATACATTCGGACGTCCAAGGAAATATTTTTTTTATTTAGTTTTCACTCACACTAATATCCTTCCAAAGTGTGTGACAGTCTTACTATAACAAGTCTTTTACCTTAATCTGTGGGTATTTATATTTATCAATATGTGCCATACCAAGGGAATAGAGCGGTTTTTAGTTCACAAAACGGCTCGATTTTGATTAAGTGAGAGTAGAGCAGCCCCATAACGCTTTGCGTTACGAGGCCTGCAATATAGATTTGAAAACATTAAAAACGACATATCTTATGAAACTTCAACATCAATTGTATATTTAAAGTGTTTGCCGTCGAGAGTGGAGTTATGATTTAGTCTTTGAAGTTTTTTCTATGAGTGTTTCTTTTTGTTAATCAATTATCGACCCTATGACCAGTCGATACGTTACAAGATGCAAAAGCTGGTTATCCCAAGTGGCGCGGTAATCTTGAGTTCGTCGCAAAACAGCAACGGCGTAATCGACTTTGACAACCGTCCCCCCCCCCCTTCACCCCTAAACTTGGAAGGGCTTGCGATATGCGCTCTCGCAGACTGACATGTTACTTCATGGCTTTGAACTTAAAGGGGGCTGATATTGAGATGTTGACTGCAGTAGCGTACCTAGGGTTAAAGGGGAGTGGTGTGTCTATATATTTTTGCTAGCTTTAACTCGCGACTTCGTCCGCGTTGTTTTCTTCAGTTTTGAACCCCTATTTCACCCTATTCAAATTTCATTTTTGCGACAGAAAGTAGCCTATTTCCTTCTCCATGGTCCAAGCTGTCTCTACACAGAAATTCATCAAAATTGGTTGAGCGGTTTAGACATGAAAAGGTAACTGGCAGAGTTACTTTCACATTTATAATGTTAGTAAGGGCATATACTGTGTGTGTGATATTTTTGTGACAACCAATTGCCGACTCTATCGTAAGTCGTCATACGTCACAAGAGGCGTGCTGATTTCTACAAAACAGCAAGTGTGTAACCCACCTTAACAACCACTATTATCCCCCTTCCTTTCGTGTGTCTCCTACATCTTGCAAGATGTTCTCTCGTAGATTGAGTCGATATCGTAATCCGTAGTGGCAAAAAAACCTTGGTTGCCTCTATAGTTTGTTTACGGACGATAAGTGTACGTGATAACGCCGAACCGTTAGTCCAATCATTCCTCCCTATCGTTTGTTCCGCGCTCTCGCTTGCACGCATGGCTCAGGCGAAACGTGACGCTATTTCTTGCTTGCAGCCGGCATACTAACTAACATGTATTCATAAGACGTTATCACGTCAAAAGATCTGTATAACCGCAAAAAAAAGCATTAAGAAAAAGCAATATAAATCCGAAAAGTGCTACAAAACATAATAACGGTGGAAAAAGTCTAGCAGTTATGAAGCGCTTTAGCGGTTGTTTTATTTACTCTCATTATATCGCGGCGGACCTGGGGGATTAAGAGATAGGGCGCTAACACATTGCGAAAGAGAGCGGTTGTTATTAATATAAAATTGTTTCTCAATTAACACTGTAATTCTAATTCATACATACGGCTTCGCATCCAAACGTAGTGTTTTTTATTATCCTAGACCTTGGCAATAATTGAAATTATTTTAATTGGCGGTTTTTGTAGAGAAATTTTATATAAAGCTTGATTGTCTCAGTCTAGTTGGTTTAAAAACTAAAAATAAAATTGTGCTATATATCGTTTTTTTATGTACAAAGTTATAATACAAAATATAAAGAATATTAACAAAATATATTAATTTCGGTTCATTGTTTTACAAAAAAGAAAAACTTTTGCTTGAAAGTGACGTTACACCGAATGAGTGCTTTGAGAGAACGGTATCACTTTCGGTACAATACAACGTAAATGTTTATATTCAACGTCATTCCGGATCTTTAACCTCAAAAATGCCAATATTTATTGCTAAGTTCATACATGGGTTGTAAAATTTGCCGGGCGAATCTCGAAAAGCGCTTAAATCGCAATAGCAACGTTTCTTGCGGTTATGAAGCGGTTGTTTTATTTAGTCTCATTATATGGCGGCGGACCGACCTGGGGGGATTAAGAGGCAGGCCGAGGACGCAGTTGTTGAGCGGTAGCGTGTAACCAATAATTAGTAAATAACATATCTAAGACTCTAAATATAATTTTAATATGTACCACTATTATTTTTTTAATAACAAGAAAATCTACCTTTTTATTAAGTATATTGTTACCATTGTGATAATTTGCAGATAGACCTAACTGAACAAAATGAAAAAAACCAAAACATTTAAGTTATTAAAGTCGTCTATAAATGCATAATATCGTACCGTATGAAAATGTTCGTTTTGTTTACTGTTATTAGCGTTAAGTCTGAGTTATTATTAATATTTACATATATGTCAGTTTACTTACAGATTTCTTTTTTGTTAATTAAGTGTTGTTAAGTAGACCCGATAGATGTTGTCTGGCTTAAATTTTACCTCGTCTGCTGTTAGCCAATTAATCAATCTCCTCTATGTCTATTTCAAAAAACGTGACACTGGCCTGGTGTTGTATAAAATAATCATTTCATATGGCACGTCAGTTAATGTCTTATGGCACGTCTAGTATGAACGCTATCTAATTAAAATATTGTATTTATAAATATTTACAAAAAAATAATCTTTCGACTTTTCCTTTCTTTCAAACTTTACCTGAGATAAGGGGAATAAAGCAAAGCGAACAGAATTTAAATCAATCCAGGCGTTTTCGAGTTTTAGCGAGGTTGACGAACAGCCGTAGATTTTTCTATATTCAGATTTAATTTAAAAACACGTTGATTTTCTTTAAAATTAACAGTTTTATTGTATTTATTACGTTAGCAGTTTTTCAAGATAATGAACAATATTTCCACGTTTAAAAAAAAGTACATTTGATACTCTGAAATGATTCCGTTTCGATTTACATCACAAAAAGCTCCGCAAAGACGTTATGCAGATTGTTGTCCTTTTAAATTAATGTATAACACGCTACAGCTTTATAAATCTAGCTTTAATGACACACTTAATGTCTAGGAACGGCCTTGCTCCATTGTGCCGAGCGCCCGCCCCCGCCACCTTACTACAGCCGTACCCTTGATGTCGTGCGCTAGTTGACGTCTCTTTGTACCCGGCGAGCTTGCTTGCTGCTTGTAATTTTCAACTTGTGTTTATATAATGTTTTAGGTAACAGTTTTTTATGGGGATTCGTGTTTCATGCCTGTAGTCGCGTTGACAAAAGTTCTTTTGCGTTTTCTATGTGTATTTGTTTTATTTTTTCTAATTTTCACTTTATATTCATTTTGTTGTTTGTAGACATGGCGTAATTTTGTCGTACGTAATGTGAAGCTGCCTGCATTATTATCCCGTCAGCATACGCATCTGCGAGCCTTATGGTAGTGCAGTCATCAATGGATGTGCGACATATATATAAAGTTCCACTCTACGAACCATTGCCACCCTACTCCGCCTAAACCGCTGGAGCGATTTTGGTAAAATATTGTCATTATATTCCAAGTGGTTCATAGATAGTTTGAAAAGACAGTTGGCATGAAAAATAGATGTTGACTGATTCTCAACCCTAGCCAATATGCACGCAAAATTTCATGAAAATCGGTTCGAGCCGTTTCGGAGGAGTTTGGCAACGTACCCCGTGACACGAGAATTTTATTCTATAGAATGATTGTCCGGTCACAAAGGAAAATGGAAGCACGAACCTTCATTTGACGTTTCGTTTCGAGCGTAAAAGTAAGTAAAACTATCGAGAATGTTCGTGCTAGGCGCTCTGTAGACTTTTTTTTGAAGCGGACCAAAGGCCCTATCGTTGCTGCGACCAGTAAGATCTATTGTAACTGCCTCAGGGCAGAGCTCATCCTCCAGACCAGTAGAGCACATATACCCCGCAATGGCTTGAGGTGTGACCGCTCTTCCTGAGGTTAGGGTGTGTTCTCCCAGTGCTTTGTAGCGCTTGAGGAATAGAGTTGGACAGTCACAGAGGATGTGCTTCGCCGTTTTCAAGTCCTCGTGAAAGAACCTGCAGGCTGGAGAACCTCTGTAGACTTATCAAATTCGAAACTTGGTAATAAGGAAATAAAAAAAAATAAAGCCACAATAACATGAATTTTTATTGTTCTTTTATTCATTGGCCACAGCAAATCAAAGAATATTAAGTTATCTATAATTCATTAAAGCTAGAAACGTATAATTAACGACTGCAATATACATCGATCACATCATAACACAATATAGACACTTTGACAATCTACAGCACGGTTCTATAGGGACACCAAAGTTTGAGGGTCATCTCACAAAAATCGAATATCATTGGGATTTTAAAAAAAAATGTAATTCTATTGGGCATCTTTTGTACAGTTCCACCAAAGAAGAACTTAGTATTTGTTTGAGAGAGCGAAAATTGTAACCTATATGACAAGGAAAGCAAAATAGTCAAACGATAACTCCCACGTAAATTATTGTAACTTCCAAATTCCCAACTTCACAGTAAAGCATTACAAATATGTAAATTAAAATAAAACCCTCATTACAATTCTTGTAAATTGAATTCCTCAAATTCAATTTCCAAGAATTGTTCCTAAATAGGGAATAGCTGATAATAAGTTAGTGACGACTGTTGCTCCCCAAAAAGATATTGGTCCTCATGGTAAAACATTTCTTATAAAAGCTGTAGCTATTAATAAAAATACAATAATTACTCCAATTAATCAAGTATAAATAATGTGTTATAGGTAACAGACGCCTGTTATACACAAATATTTTTTTTGTAAATATATACATACATACATATGGATAATAGACCCAAACTCGAGGCGGGAATCGAACCCCGACCCTCGAAGCGGGAGGCAAGGTCACTGTCTACTGCACCATCGGGCCAGTTAGATATATCTATTATTGCTACTACCTACAAGATAATCTGAAAGGATGATTATAAAAAAGGAGTCATTTTGAATGGGAACGAGGTCGTGACGAACTCCAATTTCAGTAAAAACGAATGTGCCAGTAAAGCCGATAAGCCGAAACTGTCCCTGGGCGGCGCTGTCGCTTTTTAATCTTATAGAAAAGTGAAGGGACGCCAATAAAAGTTCCTTAACTACCTCTTTAGCCGTAACTGGAAGGTCGGCTACAATGGCATTTCAGGTGCCGCCCCTAATTTATTCACTTAACCTTTGTAAGGAATACAATTGTGCCGAAAGATGAGTAAATTCTTGTACCGTTGACTTTACATGTAAGAACTCGATATAACGTCTAATATACAGTGCAACCTCGGTATAACGAAACTCAAGGGACTTAAAATATATTCGTTATACCACGTAATTTGTTACAATGTGTGTAGATTGGAGTAATTTTGGTTTTAATAAGGTAAATGGGTTAGACATGTTTATCTTATTAAAACGAATGGTTCCGTCGAAACATGAATGACTATTCACAATTAAGTGGCAAAGTCAAAATCGTTTATTCATATAGACTTTGTTTATACGCATTTTGAACGTCGTATGTATAATATTATTATTATTTTTTTAATCATTTAATAATTTGGTGATAAAATTTACGCCTCAAAAGCTAATTTTAAAAGGATTCCTCGTGCCCTGCACTGGGAAGAGCCCTCAACATACTCAGTTGGGTATTTTTTTGCTATCACCATTTTCACAATAATTCAAATTTGGTTAGAGCAGATGCGTTATGTAAGGGTTGAAAAATTCGTAAAATAGAGGTTCTGTATTCGTTATAAAAAGTATTTGGTAAATACGAGCATATTAATGACATAGATTTGGTCGCTACTTCGGAATATTTACAATAGATGGCGTTAGTACTTTATAGTCCTTTGGTTTGGAGTAAAAAAAAACCACGTGGATGTTGAAAGGCAGGAAATAATCGACAAACATATTAATTTTATTAGTATAGATGTCCAGGCGCGGGCTATCGGCTTGCGGCCTGTTTTCGCTTTTCTAAATAAACCGGGAGGTAAAGGTGCGCCAACGCCTACGGACGACTATTTCTGCACTGGAATGCGTCTACACCTCGCGTTTGATGATTCTCATATCTGACGATTATCTTCAATATTTTCTTCATCTCAACAGCAGTCCCAGTCGTTTTTTTGTTTAAGTAGACACGACAAAAAAAAGGCGAACGTACCAATAATAAAATTGTGTAAGTGAAAAATTTAAAAAAAGCTAAGACGGTCTATATAACTGATGTGAATTTCAATGTCTCTGAATTGGCGCATATTTGTATCCTTCTTTAACTGAACTGTAAGAAGGAAGACGTTTTCAATTTGACTGTATGTTTATTTTTTATTTTTGGAACGAAGTTCCTTATAGGAAGATGCCGAGAGTTACTTTAACCGGCGAAAAACGTAAAGTAATCATTCAAGCAATAACGTAAGCATAATCATTCATGCCCTTCTTTATCCTACAGGTGGGTATGCCCCCCCTCCCTCGTTTGTACTACTTTATTCATTTTATACTTGTCTTTAATCTTCTTTATTTTAACGACAGCCTTTATCCTTAGGAAGAGGTGACTATTAAGAAAAGCCCTGTGTTAATTGAACCGTCTAAGCTTCGACTCTTCTCGTCAATCTTTATCGTTCAAAATATTGTATTAAATAATTAAAATAGCAAATGCTAAAATTCTCTTTCAGATAGGCGTTCTTAATAATGACATAAGATAGTATTTGGCACACAGTTATGTTGCTCGATGGATGGCGCCAAAGCAATGCTATAAATACGAATACATAATCGTCTAAAGTTTTGGCATTTCTCATTATCGACGGACTGACTTAATTATTAACGTTCAGACCTTTGGCTGCTTCATACATAACCCCAGCTGGTAGCTGGGGCTACTAATTTGGACTGTAAGAGTTACCCCATGGCTTTAAACCCTCTTTAAAGGTCAGCAACATAATTGTGAGCCTCCTGGTTGTGCCCTGCTTGTTGTTTTTAATATATATTTTTAATATCTATACTATAAAGCTGTAAAGTATATTTGTTTACTTGAATGCGCTTATCTCAGGAACTACTGGTCCGATTTGAAAAATTCTTCCAGTGTCAGATAGCCCATTTATTTGTCAGGAGGAAAGCTATAGACGTTATATCATCACGCTAAATATTTTCTTAATTTAACACGGATAAAGTCGCGGGTACAGCAAAATATATTTAAAATATTTGCATATTAAGATTTGCCCCTAGCTGAAGCGTCCCCTGGGACTCGGCGCCTGTCCATACTTGACCTTTCATTTGACGACCCAAAATTCGGAGAAGACAGGCAAGACAACGTCTACTGAGCCGAGTAAGTAATGCACATCAAAAAATTTAGATTACCACGAAAGAGAAATTAATTTTCAGTTTCAAAAGTTTCATAGACATATATATATTTACTGATATTTATTATCAGAATTATGTTTATACTTCATCTAGATTTACTTTTCTCCTTAAATATTTTGTTGCACATTTTTTCTTGTTCGTCCGTGGTTAGGTAAACTGGCAGAAAATGCTTTAAGCACTAAGCTTACCTAGTTGTATAATTGTTTTTGTTTCAATTGTGCAATAAAGATAATAAAAAAGAAGAGATTATTATTTCAAAAGCTAACAAACTCGGCCGCTGTAACCAAGCCTTTAATATAAATCATGAGTAACCAGACAAGTGAGTGGCGTTTAATCTCGAGAGGAGTGTAAATTATGTACGTACAATCGTATAAAGGCATATGAATACGGAGTCAAATGGGGCTTGATGGGTCACGGTGGAAGGGATATTTTTAATTAGAGGTAGCGCCATGCTTGTAGCCGAATTGGGCCGGCGCGTCCGGGTACCAGTACCTCTTTCTCACTCATAGTCTTATTTATACTAAAGATCGCCAGCCGGTCGAAATTCACCCAGAAACCTTTTTGCGTACAACGACATATAGCTATCATTTCCAAACTATTAGACGTAGAGACTTGAAATTTTCCAAATTGTTGACATAGAACATGCTTATAATTTATTTTGAAGGAAATCGGACAACAACTTTTGAAATTATTTAACAAATACGGCTATAGCATATCAGATGCGGAACCTTTCTATATTGTGTCTTGACACGCTCTTGGCCATTTTTAATTAGATTATAGGGATATTTACTTTCTTTCAACTTTCCATCCCTGGGCGAAGGCCTAGAGGCAGGCCCACAACAAGGCGGATAGATGTACTGCTAAAGGACACAAAGATATGCCAGCTATTAGAAACTCATTTTCAGGACAAAGATAAGTGGACAGCAAGATACTTCTTGGAAAGCTGACCCCACAACCATGTGGGATATATAGGAAAGCAAAAAGAGAGAGAAATTAAAAGGATATTTACTTATTCTGGTGTTATTGTTCAATCTATAAAAAGTCTCGCTCGTATTCAGAATGTATATAATTAAATGTCGCGATTGTCATGTTTAAGCCTTAGATTTGGTAGCAAATTGGTTTTATCAGGGAATGTAATATATTTTGCGATTCTCTGAATTTATTTCGTAATACACTTTATATATAGCTCTAATCCCAAATTATATAGTTTCGACCTCAAGTAGAATTGATAACACTAGAACAAAAAAGGTTTTGTAAGTATCTTCTTCTACATCGAACCAAGTATCATATGGATTTCAATCCTCCCCTGTGCCTGCTCAGCTTCCGAGGCACATTTTCTATCGCACTTTGACATTTTATTTCATACTTTCATGTGCCTAAATATATTTTGCGCTAAAGATGTTCTACTACCAAACATCCGCACGACGTGTTTCATCGGAAGCGAACTACATTTCAGAAGAAATATTTCGGGGAATAAAATCTAATACAGAACTCGTGCCTTATATTCGGGACTTGTGATACGCGGAAACGTCGACTCCATCCATTTTCTTCATCCCTTTCCCCTACTCCTGTCTTTCTAATTAGAGGTAGCGCCACGCTTTTAGCCGAATTGGGCTAGCACGTCCGGGTACCAGTACCTCTTTCTCACATGAGATCGGCGTGAAGTGGCGGCAATAATGTCACATCGGGTGATGGTTTTGTTGTCGCGTTTCGTTCGGTTTGTGAGACTTCCCGGTGGCCTCAATTCGTCATCAAAGGCCGGCAACGCATCTGCTAGACTTCTAGTTTGCAGATTTTCATGGGCGTCGGTAGGCACTAAGGCGCCTGCTGCCTGCTTGTTTGCCCCTTGTAACATCTCAAATTTACAGTAACAAGTATCGTCAAAATATTGGTTCCTATAGGCAATGTACTCCTATTTTAAAGAGATAGGATGTGAGCTAAAAGGATCTTCCGATGGCCGTATTGAACACCTTACTTGGGGCAATATGATCAGATTTAACCGTACGAACAGAAATGTTACAGGAAAAGCTGCTTTATTTATAAGGTAAACGCAATCAGTTCCGCATTGTGCCGCTTTTCGCAATAAACCGATTCGATAGGCCATTTTGAACGCCAATTTTACTCTCATAATAGAGCCGTAATTATACGGAATGGAATATTTAAAGTTTTGCTGAAACAAGCTCGTAAAATTTTCCATATAAATTATGGAATATGAGCGATGATTCGCCTTTCTTTTGACACATTATTGTACTCTTTATTTGACTGTCCGAAAATGATGTTTAATTTACTAATATTTAGTAAGCCACTTAGCTTAAACGCAAATTTTACTACTATTATTATTAAAGTGTTATTATTATACTGAATGACAAAATTTGAAAGCCAAATGTGAATTAAATTTAGTTATTACTTCTCCTTACACCGACGTTATTTGTTTCGTCCTCAAGTAACGTGACATTGGCGAAAGAAATAAATTGCGCCAAGTTGGCATAGAAAATGACATTAACACACAGAATTCAATGAAATAAACTAAATAAAAACCATGGATATTAATTAGCTAGATGTACCGCGCGATTCCTATAACACAGGCATTAAGTTGTCTACCTTAGGAACAGACGTCCGCGTGTCATATAGTCCTATATATTTATATATTTATATACTATTAGCTTGCAGACAGCTAGAAAAAAACAAAGAGAAAATATCCTATATATGAGAGTCGTACGAACTTTATGGCAAACATAAATCAACTCAACAAAAGCGTATACCAACTTACGTTGCTAATACTCAACATTTACAGGTGTGCAGTATTATTTATTGTCCTCGTGAATGTGTGCTGAATACGACCGTACTATGTAGTTGAGCGTGCTTTGTCATATTTGCAATTGTAAATCATAACGAACTCTGACATTGTATGCCAACTTATCTATATAAAATCAATCGTTGATCATAAGTCTCGCTAAAACTTGAAAACTGTATACGGTTGAAATTCTGTTTGTTTTGTTTCATTTCACCTATTTCTGGGAAGGTTTAAAAAAGTAAACACAGAAAAGAAAAGCCGAAAGGTTATTTAGAATATTAAAAAAGGTGGATTTTTTTCGATACTTCAGAATACTTCACATAAATGACGTTCGTGTTAGCCTTTTTGCAGACTGTCACGTAAAAGACATAGAAGAGATTTGTTAATTGGCTAATAAGAGACGAGGGTAAGTTCGGGGGCTGTCGGCAGTTGATAATAAAACCAAAGTATCAAGTTTTGTAAATAGAAAAATATTATCAGTTAACTAAGGTCATCCATAAATAACGTCACGCCCTTTGGGGGATCGAAATGTGTCATTGTCTGACAATGGGAGGGGGGAAGTCAAAAGAATTGTGGCGTCACATGTCAAAATTAACAAAGTGATTCCAAAATAATAATTTAAAACTGTTATTTTGTATTTATTGTTTAAAATACATGCACAACATTGGAATATTTGTCACACTAAGGTAAGGATATAGAAAATGTGACAATCTGTATTAAAAATTTTACTGTCAGTAAATTATTTATCTATTTCACAGAATTTTGTCACGCTGCCCAATATTATGTTCACTATAAAAAAGTTGCATGTTTCATCGGTTTGGCAGTGAGGTGTCCAAACGGTTCGAAAGAAAGAATGGACTCGAGGACTTAGATGCGTAAGTATTATAGTATATTCACAAAAATCGTTCATCTCTGAAGAGAGAGGCCCATCCTCATCCCAATCTTGAGCGCGCAATGTTTCGTGAACATTGGAAAACAGTCGTCAACAAAATATTGACGCGCAAAACAAGTCGAAGTCCTGCGTCGAGCTACCCCAGTTACGTACTTTTAAATTTTATTTACATTGCGGTTTGATGTAAAAATATTGAAGAAATTTATTTCTGAATTAAAATCGCAGTGGGACATATAGCAATAATGATATTATACAGTATTCAGTTAAAAAAAATGTAGATTTCAAGAAAAGGCCGACGAAAATTTTCACCACTAGAGTGTCTAGAATCATGTACTGAACCCATGTGTATGCGGTATGATTTCTTTTATATCCTCTATAATAAGTTATGGGACTCCGTTGTCCAAAAAAGAATCCTTCTAGTTTCGTCCGTCGGCAAGTTGGTCCCCTCTATAATTTCCAAACTATAACATGTGCATACTTGAAAATTTTAAGCTGATAGGACATGCTGAAAACTCATTGGGAAACTTGTTTGAACGAAATCGGACAACAACAAATTTTGAAAGTCATTTGACAAACACCTTTATCGCGTGATACGGAACCCTTTTATATTTTTTTTTTATTTTTTTATTTTATTTCGTTTCTCATATAATCTTCTTTTTATATAAACGTGTCTTGCCACCCTTGTTGCCACTTATTTATGTCTAAATCTTTAGATTTGCATACCGTATTATGATTAGTTGAAGCTGCATTAACAATATTTATTCTTCGTGCAACGACATCTATTGTTAAAAATATATTAAAATATTAAACATAGAATCACACGCCCACTAACAATTGAATCACACGCACGCACACACATGTATAGTGTTTACTTATAGGGTAGGTCATAACGATCATAGGTATTATAAATGTTGAATAAACATATTACATAGCAATGTGCAAAGAATTTAAAAGAAACATGGGTGTAGGTGTAACATTCTTGATACCATTCATAATCACAAGTTTTAGACTAGGACTGTGTGTACTATAATTCAGCTGGGTCGAGAATTGAACAGGTAACTAAATACGTCCGCCCTAATAATAGTCAGACTTTCAGGGTGCAAGTCTTAAGAGGCAAGAAAAAATTTTAAACGTTTTCTTTAATATGTTTTCTAATATCTTTAGCACGCCACCTCCATTTTGTCGTGGCTCCATAGCTATCAGTTCGGGGCCAGAGGTCGGCATACCAATGCGAGGGTTTAGGAAATCCTAAACTCTTGCCTAACACTGGCCATAGGGGACAGTTGACAATGCGTGGACGATGGTATGACAGTTCGACGCAAACGACTATAAGGAATTTCTGTGTGTTTGTTTGGATTATAGTTTTTTTTTTTATTATTTGGGTTATATTCCATTTTAGAAAGCCCCAAACTCTTGCCCAACATCTGTCTTAACCATCATCACTCTTAGCCGTAGAGGTCAGTTGACAAGGGTGGCAACGGAGCTGCTTATGCCGCATTTCCAATTTTTTCCAATACAATGAAAAAATAAAAATACTACTACATTCAGGCGTAATTGAAGTGTGTGCCTTTTTATCACAAAAAGTATCTCAAAAAAAAAACTAAGCTGATTAGTTACCAATTATGAGACACTGTTGTGTGATACCACGTGCCAATGTATCAACGTGCCACGTGCCGGCACAATGGCAGCACGCGCCTAGGCACAACACGCCTGATCGCTTCCTTCCTGCACCGCCTACTTTTTTAACCGTGTTATCAACGCCCCAATAGCTTTGGGAGGCATTTTTAATTCTTTTAAGTCACGCTCGCGAATGCTTCGCTGACGATTTACTTTTTATATTCACTTATACCTACACTTTCGTCGGTATATTTTTTTTAGTTTTTCTTTTCAAGAATAACAATTACTACTCCACAAAAAAAAGAACTAAATTTTTAAGGATAATTGTTTAAATATATGAGAATATTAATTTGACTGGTCCGTTGGCGTAGTGGGTACTAGGAGGCCCCTACACTATGTATCTAAAAATGTAATTAGGATTGAAATAAACAATTTATTATTATTATTATTATATATTAGATTAGCTGAGCCCGTGCCCGCGACTTCGCTCGTGTAAAATTAATCTATAGCCTTTCTCGATAATTGGGTTATATCTTACACTGAAATAAATTTTGAAATCGAGCCAGCCCTTCCTGAAATTAGCACGTTCAATCAAACTCTTCAGCTTTATATATAAATAGTGGCATGAAGTATAGATTCACCCTTTGACCACCTTGATGTCCTAAAATCCACAACTTTGCGATTTTCAAGAAACGTTATACCTCACACAATTCCTCTGGAGTCAATTACCAGCGTCTGTATTTCCGACCTTCAAGTGTTGCAGTTGTCCATGTGTGTCGGTAGTCACTAAAGAGTACCGTCTGCTCGTTTGCCCCTTGTTATATATAAAAAAAATACATACTAATGCATGCATGTAGCAAGCTCTACCCAGAATCCTAGTCTAATACTCGAAATCGATTCATCCCATTTTCACTGAATAAAACATGGGAGCGAACGGATTGTGCGAGTAGAAGTACAACTAAGATCGCAGTTTTTGAATTTTAACAAAACTGTACTAGCCTGAATGATACGTTTTGTGTGGTAATGCTATTCAATGGTTATTTTTTTGTTTTGAAGTCTTCATCGTGATTCATAGTTGTATGTTTATTATTAGCAATTATTATTTATAAGCTATCTACCACTGAAAGTTCCATCGAAATCGACTGAGCCGTTTCTGAGATTATCTGCAAAGAGCAGAAAAACAGATAAAAATGTTCTAATTTGTGTTTTTGTCATAGGTGTAGAGGATATAGCATTTATAAGAATTTAATTTCGACGTTATAGACAGACCCTGCAATTTTGTATATATATAACATATAAGTGTCTACATATACATATGTACGGGAGATATTACAAAGCCTAATAATCCGGCGGAGGACACCGGAGATTACAAGAAAAAAGTTTCGGCTTTGAATGAAATATGGTTTACGGCGTTGCTGACATCGCTCAATATTAACTACATACATATTTTATATAGAGTTTAAAGGTTTTTTTACCATCTAAAAGTAAAGGCTCTAGTGAATGTGGATAAGGATTTCACCATCGCTAAGTGTCGTAGAGAGGAGGCCTTTGCCAACTGGCAAACGGACTTAGAAAAAATTAAGAAGCAACAAATACGCGAATAATTGCTCCTTTTTAAATGTTGTTTGTATGAAAGAATCGTAGTTTAGGAAACAATATTGTAACTTTTATCCGAATAAAAGGCTTTTCATTCATTCATTCAAGTGTCGTACTCAAAAATGAAATGTGGAGGTTCTTGGATTACATAAGCTTAGAGTTGAGTGTGGTAGAGTTCCCGATTAAGTAGAGGATCTGATAAGGTATGCTTCCTGCCCTAACACCTGTAGGGGGAAGATTTGATGCAGGTCACGGAAAATGCTGATCGTGTCATCGTGAAATTTTTCCTATTTAAAATATCGTTAGAAGTACAAAAAAAAGTTTTATGCGGATATAAGAACACTTTCCGAGTAAAGAAAATATGCGCGCAACGCAGCTACGAAAGCTATTTATGTGATATATATTTCATTTTAAATATGTTACTTTATAGATATACTTTAAATATATATTTATAAAGAAAGCAAAAATTAATCTAACAAAAACCGTGAGTTAAGAATGGGTGCGATATTACCTCACAACGGGTATTAAACTCTACGATTTCTAACAAAAATAAATAAATATATAACTATGGGCTTTTAATTTTTAATATAAAATTAAAGTCTTAAAATAATCCATACTAAAAATGTTGCAGTATTATCGATTAAAATACCTTCAGTTCTTCATTATCATTGAAATTAATCAACCAACAAAATGTACCCAAACGAGTAATCCGACGCACATTTCAAAAATGAAAATCAAATCATATTAATCCATAATTCACGCCTTTTCCATTTTAATTCATACGAAATCGCCAATATATTATCACTACATTAACGCCATATATGTATTGGTGATTATTTGATGTACTGACGTAAAAGTTAAGTCACTGTCAAATGAAACAATAGATAAATGTAAATTCGTGCTCGATTTTATAGTAAGTAAGCAGCTGATAACGCGTGCGTCCACAGCCGAGGTCGCGCGGATACTGACTGGTGTACGGCCTCTGCAGGAGCCTGCGTCACTGGACCCACACCTTGGGGGACCCTAATTCATTACGCAGCGTCATTGAAACAAGCTTCATGTCAAATCCTTTATAATGAACGTTTATATTTAGAAGTTTTCGAACTAAAGACATTTAAACTTTAGTAGTACCATGATAAATAAACCTTAACCGCACCATTCTGAA
Organism: Charaxes varanes; assembly: GCA_024363005.1. Classification (NCBI taxonomy): domain Eukaryota; kingdom Metazoa; phylum Arthropoda; class Insecta; order Lepidoptera; family Nymphalidae; genus Charaxes; species Charaxes varanes. The sequence continues at coordinate 11,456,560 of JANCMC010004801.1, forward strand.
GTCCAGTGCATTCGACAACACAAAACTCACTCACTCGTTATCTTTGGTAGTGATGTTGGTGGTGTAGCATGCCAAGAAAACTAAATACAGTTTTGGCGCACAAACATATCTTTAAAATAGATCCCACCCTTTAGAAGGATTTCTTTACTATAAACGTATAAAAAATATGTTTTCTTATATCTATATATACATCTATAATTATTAATACGTGTAGCGGAAAAATTAGGTACCATTTTACGAAAATCGCGCGGACGGAAAATCTGAAATTTGATACAATTATACTAGGTACATATAAAGGAAGGTGTGCGAATGCTAATATTTTTATTATTAATACATTAAATTATTAAAAACAACAACATGCACTAAAACCTAAACGATTTACACACACATGTATACATTTTACTATATGATTGTGTCAAAGATAAGATTGAGTCATGGTGACGGTAAAAATATTAATTGTTAAATATTACTATGTCATTGGCATTTCGTATATAGCTTTAAATAAACATATAGTACGCTTGGTGGCCGAATTTCGACCACCAGTCAATCTCTAGTAAGAATAAACGTTTCATAAAATTTATCGTAGGCGTGCTACGATTCTACGTAGCAGACTACGAATTCTACAAGTGTAGCGGGTGCTACGAGTAATAAACTACAGTGGGAATAGACCACGTAAAACGTTATACGAGTTCTTTATCTCGTGCATTACGCGACACTAATAAAACCACACAAAAGTATAAATAAAAACATATATATGTTTCTGTTTCTCAGATATTAAAAATAAAAATTTCAAATTGTAGCGCATTTTTATGGAGAATACTTTAACTGCTTTTAATCGTGTATTAGAAAAAAGTAATTTAGGTTTTCCGTTTATTACTTTAATTTGCCTTATAGTACGGCTACCAAAATTCGCATACCATATACGTGGATTTTAAAATCTTTTATATCCTATTTTATTGCTGAAACCATAACGTACAGCCACAGTAAGCAACTCATAAAATTTATTTGATATATTTCGCAGATTCCACCGGCAAAATATTTGTGTAGCCCCATTTCATATACGTGCTATTTTAGAACATCCCCCTTGGGAATAAAGGAAAAATTTCCGTGTGAACATCCATCCTGTTACGAGCGTATTTTGTATGAGTAATAACCAAAAATATTACATCTTTTAACCGACTTTCGTTGATTTGCACAGTTGATTTTTTTTCTGTTTCTCGCTGTTGTATGTGTGTTGTGAGATATTGGCTCCCGATGAAGCTCACATAGAAAATTAGTGACATCAATTGAATGAATCGTTAGTTCTATATGTAGTGACCCTACCTTTTGCTTCGGGGTTGTGGATTCGATACCCGCCTTGAGTCTGAGTGCATTATTTGTATAACGTATATATTAAATATATATATATTTGTGTATAACAAGCGGATGCTATCTATAACAAAGGCATAAATTTGTCTATGTCCGTGTCCGTGTGTTAAATAGTCTTATGTGTTTATTTATTTCATTTTAAAAATAATATGTCAAATTGAAGTTTTTCTGTAACTTTTAAGTCAACCTTTACAGAATGGACTAACAATTTTCTTTTCTCTACGATAGCGTATCTATATTTCTCTTAGTCTCTGGAACCTATTTATAAATTTTTGTAATTAAGAATTATTTTCGTTTCGTAATCTAAGATGTTCTTCACAGCTTAATTTACAAGGGTTTCTCGCTCCAACAACAAACTCGTTCTTCCTTTTATTATAATTCTTTCCATTATTGAAACATTTTTTATATTTTAAGAGCATTCCTAATGTGTAAAATTTAACCACGAAGTAAACTATAACTAATTACGACTTCGGTGGGATGAGAAATCTTACAATTGCGGTCGTTGTGTGTCAAGTTGTCAAGAGAGTTTCTCATAACATTTTGCAAAGTGACATATCCTTTACGGCTTGATATTGCGGAATTCCTAAGCATTTTCATTTAGATTCTTTTTTGACACACAACAACACGACATCCTGTTTGTTCTTTTTTCTATATTATTACATTTTAATTAATTCAATTTGCATGAGATTTATTCGTGCCTAAGAGGAAACCAATTTTTTTCACGATTTCATGGATTAATTGCATTCGAATCACCGTGCGGGTGCCGGGTCCGTCGCGTTGCAGAGGAAGGAACCACAGCAGTGACCACGATTTGTAACCCAGGCGTAGGTTTAAGAGCGCTCTTTACAGTGGCTACTAACTCTCACCTTCACTGCCAGTGTTGCCTCCCCTGCCTAGCCAAATCTATTATGATCCTACTAGTGCGGCTTTAGATGTTCTTTCTTATAATGAACTTATGATAGTTCTTGACAAGTCAAGGTCAGTTGTTGTATAGGAATTTTGCTGGAATACCTCTTGCTCCTACAACTATCGCTTATTAGCTGGATTTGTAACCGTTTTTTGTGTGCTCATTAGTAAAGTCAAAGTACTTGTTCTATGGTCTTTAGTAATGTTGGTCTCCCATGGAACTGTAAGCTCTACAAATACTACTCGCTTTAGTGTCTTTGAGTAAAGGAATATGTTCGGCCTGGATGACAAAACAACAACATCCTCTGGGATGTGTAGTTCCTGAGTTCTAGCAAAAAAACAAACTATTCAGCTTTATATATTAGTACAGATTAAATAAGGAAATGAAAGGGAATCATTGTCGGTGGAAACAGATGGGATATATGAAACTGAAAGTGTGATATATGTGATATATGAAAGTGAAAGATTATTTTTACGCTAAATCACTTGAAAAATATTGACTCTATTTTCTATTCTCTTCAGCTTTTTTTACGAAATATTATACCATAACTCCTGTTCGAAATTCAAATAAATTCTACGACCGTCAGCATTCAGTCTCATACTGTAAAATAATAAGTTTACTAGGTCATAGGCTGTATGCTGCACGCTCGTTGCCTTTTTATGAAGAGATGAAGTTAATGAAAAATTGTATTAAGATTGGCGGGAATTGAAAAATGGAAAATATAGTTTTGTTTCTTTAAATATATAAAACATTATTAAAAGGATAGATAGGGATCAGCAAGATTGACAATACATATTTAATAAAGGAACTAGACCAATCACTCCATTAAATATTCAAACGAAAAATTGACAGTCAAAAATTATACATAATGTTTTGCAAGATTTCTATTATGCCAGATCCCGACATTTAGCTTCATTTGAATGATCATTTCAATGATTATGTACTGTGGCCGAGGACTTTGTGTAGTTGCGCAATGTTTTCTAGTACTTTGTAGTCTTCAAGGACAAAAATGTACAAACAATTTGAGCTATATCTGGCTCCGGCATTACTCTACACATTGTATGAAAGTTTGAAACTTCTAAAATAATTAAAAAGAATGTAGAATACACCTATTTGTACCATAAGAAACTCTAAGTAGTACTTTAAATAAAAAGAATGCCTACAATCAACTCGCATCCAAACTTGGCAAACAACCCTGACCGTAGAGAATAGGTCAACCGTAAACTAAAACTCTTTTCATATTTTGCAGCAAACTTGGCTACTACGCTCACGAACTTGGACTATTCAATATCGTCGGAGCTCGACGGCAATCCCCCGCTGTGGGTAACGAGGCGACGCGACACGATGGCTAATTTTCGTTCAGCAGTTTTAATGAATTCCTCCCTTCTCGGACTCGGCGTCGGTTTACGTCATTTTTAATTTTTGCGTTTAGTTATATTATTTTCTTTGATATTTATTGCTTAGGGAGTTTAAAAAAAATTGTCTTAATTTTTTCTACTTTACTGTAAGAGATTATACCAGAAAATTTAAAGATGTATTGCTAGCGTTCATTAGGTCTCGATAAATGGGCTATCTAACACTGAAAGAATTTTTACAATAGGACCGGAAGTTCCTGAGATTAGCGCGTTCAAGTGAACAAACAAATAAACAGTTCAGCTGTATATATATATAAAAAAGAACAGATATAGAAATGGGTGTGCGAATACTATTATTGAAAAAAAAATGTGCAATATTAAATAATTCAAATAAAACCTCACTCACACGTATGCGAAATGATTTACACACACATGTATATATTTTATTATATGATGATGCTAAAGCGTAAATTACAATGTATTTTGTTCATTATAAAATTTAATGACATTAAATTGTCAAATTTACTAAGAATAAAGTTTTATGCATAGTTTTAAATAAGTATAAGGTTTGTAAATCCAAAGATTTCTGGCCGAATTTTGACCTGCCAATTTAAGCATTTTAATTATAATTATAATGTCTACAAACAACTGGTTATTTTATAAAAAAATCTTTGCGAGCGACTTCAAATAATGGTTAAAAAAAATCAACCACCAATTTTGTTTTTTTTTTTATACAAGAGGCAAGAGAAAAGGCCGTTCAACCTGTTACAAGTTCATACCGACGCTTTTGAATGACTTGCATTTTTAGAATATTTGCAGAAAAGCCGGCCTTCGAAAAAAGGCCTAAGTCTAACATAAATATCTTCAAACCCTTCGCTAATATTTTTAGAGAACCTAAATTTTACTAGTAGCTGTACTAACCAAGAAGCTTTAAGATAGAAACATTATTATTTGAAACGTTAATTCAATTTTAAACCATAATGTGCACATAATAAAGTCTAAAATTTAACAGATAGAGCACACCAGTTATACGTAAACACTTTTGTCGTTTCATGTCGTTGCTAATGAATTTATGGCCAATATTTAAGTAATATTATGAAAAAGTGATTTTCTTATTTGCTTCTTTTTGACATTTTTACGAGAGTAATTCAATAGCTATATTATGATTTTATATGAAAGGGAATGTTTTTAGTTGGGGTCGCCATTCTCATAGAGCCAGTTTCAAAGTCATTCATACATTATATTCAATTATAATATTATATCTTATGTTTGTTTTTAGATTTTATTTAACTTTATTAATTATGTCTATCAAAAGGGTAGGATAGACCAATATGAGACCAAGACTAAAACAAGAAATTATATGACATGAGATCAAAACATATACAAGATAGCCTTACTCAATAAATGGGCTATCTAACAACGAAAGAATGTTTAAAATCGGATCAGTAGTTTCTGAGATTAGCCCGTCCAAACAAACAAACAAACGCTTCAGTTTTATATATTAGTATAGATGAGGCCTAGACGTGACTACGTTCAATCAAAATTTAGTTGTGTAAAATGCGCATTTACTTGTGAAAAAAATATCAACAATATTTTGACAAAGTTTAAGGACCTCCTTAGTTCAATAAACATCAATCAAACAACCCTCAAATATATAAGATTAATTTTTCAACATTCTTATCGCGTCTCAATACTCTCCAGTAGCATTTTGAGAGGAATCTTTGAAACAATTTTCGCATTTCAACCTCACTCGGCCGTGCCCAAAATTTCTACATCTCGTATCACTTACGCACACGATTTGCTACAAGTGTCTTGGCCGCGCGTAATGTACCGTGTGTGACGTCCCTTTGACGTGGGACTCCATTAGGGCTGTCGATATTTTTCGATTGTTAAAATTATTTTTTAAATGCAATTTTTATTAGACCCCGAAGACGATGTCCTGCCCGAACGTTGGAGTACTCTCTCTTGATATTATTGACTGGCCAGTTGGCGCAGCGGGCAGTGACCCTGCCTTCTGCTCCGGGGGTCGTGGGTTCGATTCCCACCTCGAGTCTGGGTGTATACACACACACACACACACACACACACACACACACACACACACACACACACACACACACACACACACACACGCACGCATACGCACACGCATATTATATTCTATCTGTAACCTAAGGCAGCTCTTAAAAAATAGTTAAAATTTTAAGTTATACATAAAGTAAATCTGTGTTTGGCTTAAGGTAGTCTTAATTAGTCTAAGTTTCTGTCTTTTTTATAAAATTAGCTGTAGATTTTTGTTTAATAAATAAAATAAAAAACAAAAAACCATGCATGCATTAAGGCGATTCTATAATTATAATAGTGCCTGTAACTAATTCCAATCATTGCATTGGATAGTGAAATATTCTATGTAAGAATGAATGAATGTACGATATACATCTGTGCAAATTTTTTCATGACAAATATAATCGTACAAATACGAAATCAGTGCAGATCTATTTGTCTCCTCTCACCTTGACATATATCGTCTTTAGTTTTCTACAATTTGTTACGAAGATCAATTGTTTAATGCTAACGTCAACGTTTCTTTCTTGCAATAAAATCTTTAGATCCGTATAGATTTCATATTATACTTAAAACCCTTATAGCCTTGGCCTACCGAAGATTTAGATTAATCTCTCATCTATTATGGTTGGGTTATAAATTGTATATATTATATAGTATCCATTATGTAGTATATAGTATCTATTAGCTTATGAATTGTACCAATTGACCTGAAACACGTATATAATCACCCTATCGATGTTTACGTACTGTGCAAGAATGTGATAAACAGAGAAGTTATTCCACGTGCGCGTTAGACAAACTTAAATTTCAGTATTCTGTTTAGTATATGAGCATCTTTCATGTGAGCACTTTTAGATTCTTTGCAAGTACCAGTCGGAATGATAAAGAATTACTGCAATTTTCGTTAATTAAAGTAATTTTTTTATCAGCCAAACATATTTGTCTGTTTATATGTAACGTAAATGACATAATAGGGCTACCCATTTGCTCAACTGGAATGAATGCGCCTAAAATTTATTAATAAAGTGTGAAAGTTTTGTAGTACTTTGTAGTCTTCAAGGACAAAAATGTACAAACACTTTGAGCTATGTCTGGCTCCGGCATAATGAAAGGCTTTTTTAACGCAAAAATCATAGAGAAACTCATAAAATATCTTCAATTAGCAACTTATACTCTTTGTTAATCACACACTACCCATCAAGCGTTAAAATTAAAGGACTTTTTTAACGTGAAAATCATAGAAAAGTCTCTTTGTTATTGTCATACAAAATTATTCACCATTAAATTCACATCAAAGCTTCATTACAGACCCATCATTTTATAATTACTCTGTGGTCGAGCGTTGTATTGAAGGACATTTTTGACGTGATAATCACAAAGAGTAGAATAATAAAATATTTTGCTGTTGCGTGTACCTAATATGGATCTTATTATCTGAAAATAAAGTATTATATTATAACGTTTCAGGAAATTCATTTACCTACGAACGTTAAAATCGAAGAAAATTAAAGTCTTTATCTACAAATATACTAACAGGTCACAGTTAGTATATTTGTAGATAAAGACTTTAATTTTCTTCGATTTTAACGTTCAAAAACGTCATATAAACATATAAATAAAATTGATTGTGTGTGTTTGTAAAGTCGTAATTACTTGATTTTACTAATTGCATATGATTACATAAAGTGTATAACATCTATAACAAAAACACAAAATATTTTTTTTTTGTCTTTCTGTCTGTCCGTCTGTTTGTTCCGGATAATCTCCGAAACGGCAGGACCAATGTTCACGGCACTTTCATTGGCATGTAGCTGATGTTGCCAGCATTAACAAAGTCTACTTTAGTGATAGAAAATAAATTAGGGTTCTCCTTACAAACAAATAACAAAATCGCTGAATTCACGCGGAAAAAGCCTCGGGTTACAGCTAGTTTATCATAAATGCTATGTTCCCGTTTCTCTATATCGCGTTTGTCATTCAGGATTCCTTAATAATAAATATATATACAGGACTATATGACACACGGACGTCTGTTCCTAAGGTAGACAACTTAATGCCTGTGTTAGTAAATGCTGTAAGTTAAGTTTGTAAGTTTAATTAGAAAGAAAGAAATATAATTAAGTTATATTATATATATATATATTCAATAAGTAGAATAAATTAGTCTCAACTTTACAAACAGACTCTAAAGTTATGTGAAAATAAAAGTAGAGCAATAATAAAAAGAATTTGTTTGATTTTGACTCTATATGTATATATTAAAAGAAAAAATTCCCTATTCATGTTGGTTATAGATAAACCGTGAAGGTTTCTTTTACAGTATAAATATTTTAAAATAATTATACACTCTCTAAGGATTTAGCATTTAGCATTATGAGGCGTGAAACTGCGGGTAGGTAAAAAAAAAATAAAGTGCACGTTCTATTATGTCTGCAGTGCCATAAACAATAGACTTCATTTAAACTCCGGACGTGACGTAATTGAATTCACTCGAGTCGTGGAAATTCGAAAAAAAAAACGGAAATGACCAATTGCTTTTTCCGAAATGGATTACGTCGCGCGGTTTCGCGGTGTCATAAATGATTTCCAGAATGAAATGCCTTATTTTTGGTTTAATTTTTGTCTATGGAAAACTTATTTTTTTTAAATAGCTAACACTTCAAACTTCGTTTGTCACCAATTACGTTGGATACGTACGCAAATGCTTTGTCGTCTATATAATATTCATAGGTGAAGCAAAAACTTTCGATACCATTTTAGGAACATTGCGCGGAATGAGGAGTATGGGCATTATTATAGTCTACTAGTTGCTGCCCGCGACTTTATCCACGTAAAATTCGATGAAGAATTTTAAGGTGATGACATATAGCCTATAATAGTCTTCCTCGATAAATAGGCTATCTAACACTAAAGTAATTTTCAAATAGGACCAGTAGATCCTGAGAGTAGCTTATTCAAGTAATCAAATAAAAAAACTCTTCAGCTTTATATATTAGTATAGATTATTAGGTCGAAGGAGGCTGTATTATCGCAAAGTTTTATCAAAAAAAGTTTTTACGTGAAAGAGCGTCAAACATACGTCCATACATTCATGTGTACATACAATAGATTACTATCCGTGTTATCCACAGCGTTAACCGCAGATTTAACACGAAATACTAAAATACTTCTTGATAAATGTGTGCGTGAGTGCGTGCGCGTGTGAGTGTGTGTTCGTGCTTGTGTGTGTGCGTGTGTACAACAACATATTCCCTTGACCTGTCTTGCATGTCAGGGACTTGGGCTTTACCAAGTAATACAATTAAAACATATGCAATTAATTGAGGGAACACACATAATATAAAGCCAAAATGTTAAGCTACCTAGAGGTAAACACATCAGCGAGTTAAGATGACCAACTTCCGTTTGAAGTCATCTCCGGGACACCCACAATCTCTACCATCTCAGGATTAATATCACACAGTGACATTAATCGGGACCCACTGGTTTACATGCCTTCCGAAACACGGAGGAGTTCGTCCTGTCTTAGAATAAATACCCATCTTTCACTCAGCCGCAGTAAAGGGTTCTTAATCCAGCGATTGACTCAAATGCCGTTCACTGATTAGGCCATGACCTCCTCATAGTCCAATGTATGAATGATTAAATACACAAATCTACAAAGCTCTCGTCACTTGACAGAACATGACACGATGTTCTGACCGGTGATTTGGGAAACGGAGGCCAGGTGTTATGGTTTTAGTGCAATTCAACCGGCCGCGTCACTTCAACGTGACAGGGATTCAGGAACATTTCACTTTAACAATGATGTTGTCATTGTTTATTCCCTATGTAAATATGTATAATTTACTTTTAAAGCCATTACAGAGGACTCGTGGCTTAATCTGATCTAAAAACAATTGATAGACACAGGCGTTACTTTGCGGAAATCCATGACATGCATGAGAAGCTAAATTACTTTGCTTTCATTCGCGGATTAAAGCAAAGTTTAGCTTCTCATGCATAATCTGATCTATTCTAACACTGGATTTTCAACTATCCGACGTCCTCATTTTCTTCGGAAGGCACGTAAGACTGTGCCCCGAGGGCCTAGCACGAACATTCTCGATAGTTTTACTTATTTTTACGTTCGAAAAGAGAAGTTTAATTAGAGTAAAACAAGGAAAAATCTATACAAGATTGTAACCCAAGTCCACCAAAGCACAGTTTTGCTCATATGGGTACAAGACCAGGGTAACGCTATGTAAAAGAAGATATGGTTTTGGGACAAAATCGCAATTTACAGGTACCTTCTAACAAAACGACCGACGACCAACAGAAGGGGACAAACGCGGGCGGCATCTCTTTTATTACGTCCCCGCACTTTTATTTTATCTATAGTATAATTTTTAATGAGTATTAGCCATACTATATGTATGAAAAGTAAAGTCGCAATTCAATATAACAAACCAAACGGAGTTTTGCAGATGGCAAAAAGAAGGGGACAAACGCGGGCGGCATGCGAGTCGCTTTTATTGCGCCTGCGCAGACTCGGAGCGTTTGCTTTTTAAAATTTCAATGAAAAATCATACGCACCGGCTTTAAAAACTCGCATTCCATCACAGCGTTAAAAAAGCGTGTTCCCAGAAAATGCGTTGCCGGAATGCACCTGCGAAACCTGCTTGATCGGGGACCCGCCGGCATCGGACCGAACCACGCAAGTTTAATGCTTTTTTTTATTTTGTTCTGACATTAAAATTAGGTTTTCGTGTGTATAGGGCCCTTTTATTAGGTGGTCCTTACACTCGAGATAGATTGAATATGTTTTGAATAGTTTTTAGAAATAACGCTCTTCTCAATAAGGAGTTGTGGGGTGAAGAAGAATTTTGTGAAGAAGACAACTTGCTTGCGAAAAGCGTGGATTTTCTTGTCTCGCATTAAACATGTCTGTAATATAATAATAATAAATAATAATAATAATAAACTATTTATTTAGTAAGTAACCCTAACACAGACATTAATAAACTAAAAATAACAAATCTAAACATTTAAAAATCTATATGACTAAATTAAATCACATATGGATTAATAATATAAATAAAAAGAGAGAAAAGAGAAAAAACAAATAAAAAGAGACTAGAAATTAAGGTTTTTGTGTAGGGTCCACTGTACCAAAAAGGTCTATGCTTCACCAAGCAAAGTGCACTCGTCGACATATTTCGGTTCGGTTCATACTAGGTCTTCTGACCGTTCGTCCGTCTGTCTGTCCGTGACGTAAAGACTTGAAATTTTCCATGTTGATAGAACATGCTACAAACTCATTAGGAAAATTAATTTGACCGAAATCTGACGACAACCTTTGAAGTTATTTAAAAAATACTATATATAATAATTACAAGATACGGAACTCTTCTCGACGAGGTTGTGGCCTAATTAGTGGTCGCCATTTGAGTCGATCGTCGACCGGGTGATAGATGAATGTCCCATTCTAGCACTGGTTTATATTTGATATCCGACCTCCTCCGTATTTCCGTAAAACAGTGGGACCCGATTAATGTCACTTTGTGATATTAATCGTCAGGTTGTAGAGACCGTGGAGGTTCCCCTTAATAATGTAAACTTAATTCCTCAGCACCTCATTATTCTTATTTGAATATAACAATGGGCAAACAGGCAAATGTTTCACCTAAGTGTCTAAAAATGTCCATCTGCACAACCAGGAAAACCACAGATCTTGTTGCCTGCCTGTAAGGAAAGTTTTGGCCTCTGGAAACTGTCACTGAGCAAAAAAAATGTGACAAAAATACCATCACTTCACATGATAGCATTACTTTATAAATACACAAATGTTACATGCTTTTGATATTAAAATTAAGATAAAAACTTACATCATCTATGAAATTTTGAAATCTTCGTTTTCCAATAAAACATATTCCTGTACTATCTTTCTTAGTAGCAACTCTTAAGAGACCTTCTTTCTTAGCAATTTCTCTAACTTCTTTCTTTAATAAATTTGCAATAGGGAACATGCATTTCTTAAGAGAGAATTGTTTAACTTGTGACAAGAAAAAAGTTTGATCTTTGTGTTTATCAGCAGGTTGCAAGAGTTTGACACCTATAAATAGAGAATAAACCATATAAATTTCAAATTTTTTTTTATGTTACAAGGGGGCAGACGAGTAGGCAGCAGGCACCGAAGTGCCTACCGGCGCCCATGGACATCTGCAGAAAACTTATAATATCTTTGTATATTTAAATAACTATCACTTATTTATCAATATTCATAGACGTTATCTAGTCATGGACCACTAAATCTTAGGGAATATTGTGGCTCGTTGCTGACATTAAATCGTCTCCAACAAACAATTCCGAATACTTTCTATTCGATTTAGTTTCGTCAATAGTCTGCGTTATGTTTGTAGCATGAAAACGTGAGCTTGAACGTTCAATGAAATCATTGCGTGAGTCATGTACGTACGCGAGATGTTTTCTGTTGCCATTTTTACACTATCGATTGGTGAATGACGCATTTGCTACTCTCAATCTAAACATACTAAACTGTTTCGTGTTTCGTTGATGCTTTGAACCGAATTTTAAGCAATTTATTTTAATATAAACTGGAGATCGCCTGCTCGTCGACATTCGGTCATAAATCGAAATTTAAAAATATTTTTTGGGCAACGAAATTGTTACACACGGTCTTGATTGCTTTGACACCATCTTATAGTAAAACAATGTATACGTGTGTGTAAATCGTTTGGCATTGGTGTGCTTGTGGTTTTGTTTTATTAATTTAATTAATATTGCACGTTTTATAAAAATGTTTTGCAGTCGCTTACTTACTTCTATAGCTATACTTATAGATAAAGCTGAAGAGTTTGTTTGTTTGCTTGAAAATGCTGATCTCAGGAACTACTGGTGCGATTTGAAAAATTATTTCAGGGCCAGATAGCCCATTTATCGACGAAGGCTATATCAGGCTAAAATCTATTTTTTTACCTAATTTTACGCTCGCCCATTGCATTTATTCACTGGTTGCTGACTCTGTCGTGACTGCCCTAAAAAACTTCAGTAACTCTGCTCACCATTAAAAAACTCTAAGAAAAATGTCATAACAATTCGAATAACCTTGGTAGAGTATCCTTTAAAAAGATTAAAAGCGATGCTTCAATTTTGAACCGAAGCTTGCATTGCAGTGCGGTTTTTTTTTCATATATTGCACATATTTTTCTCTTTACGTGGAAATTAGAATAAATAGTTACTAAGATTCAAATGTAGAATCCCGAGCGTGGTGAGGGATTCTAAGATTCAAATGTAGAATCCCGAGCGTGGTGAGGGGCTCCAATGTACGAGATGTAAATAACTTTGGTCTCGTGCGGCAACATTACTTTTCACTTCGGCAGCGAGAACACGTAATAAGTATTACTTAGAACATAATACAATTAAGAGGAATAGGAATTGATGTTTATATTTATTGTTAATCAAAATAATGAAGAACAGAACGGAATCTGAAGGTGATGCGAGAATCTTAGCTCTTCATCAACATAAAGGCTTTATTATTTACTACTTAAACCTTCTGAATTTCTTCATTATTAAGAATAAATCTGCCGAGTATCATATTTCTTTGGTTCTTACTCCCTAATATCATAAACTTAAGTTTTTTGAGCGTTAAGGTCAAGTGTGATCGTGTGACCAGTTAGATATACATTGGAGGTCCCTATTTGTAATATTAATAGCTTCATGAATTTCATTAGGATCAAGAGTAAATTATAAAAACATTTATACCACACAGGTATGTCGAGGGAAAATTTTTTGTTCTTCATGACCTGCTACTATGGTATCATTTTTTGGAAGATTTCTTAATAAATTTTATTTTTAGATTTCAAGGTATAATGTATGATATGATGAATTTTAAATAGGTTCTACGTGTGTGGTAATAAACATACAATTGGTCTGTCAAATTGTGGCACAACATACTTTTACTTGTTCTTATTTTCGTTCTTTTTCAACGTATTTCTCTATGAAGAAGCAAAATATTGGGTAAATTAGTGTGCTTTTCTAGACGGCCTTAGTCCAAAACATCGGACTCGACAAAAGTGTTGTGAACTTAAAAATCTAGGAATATGAATTTTTAAAATAATAAAAATAATTATTTTCTTACCATTTTTGGTGTTGTCACTATGAAAAGCTGGTCACAAATTAGCGACATTTTGATGAGCCCTCCTTATATAAACGCAACTTTAATTATAAGCAAATTAACATTAACTGCTTAGTATATTTTTGTCACTGTCACACTTATTAGAAACCGTTTTAGTGCGATGGTGATGGAATTCAATTTCTATTACGTCATTTAATGTGACTGAATAGTTTTTTTTTTTAAATAAATTAATAATTGTGTAATGTTTTTCTATCATTATGAAACTTTACAAAAATTGAACTTTTTAATTTTTCTGGGGAAGGTCGTAGCTCTATCAGTGGCGGGCCTTTGAATCGATCGTAGGTTTATATCAGTCAGGGCCATTAATCGGGTCACACAATTTTACGTGCCTTCTGAAACACGGAGGAGGTCTAATATCAAATATAAACCAGTGTTGGAATGGGTCACTCCTCTATCACCCGGTCGTAGCGAGGGCTACTTAATCTAGCGATCGACTCAAATGGAGACCACTGTTTAGGCCACAATCTTTTCTAGAATCCATCCATATATTGAATTGAATTCGGTACTTTGAGAGCTGAAGAATTAGCGAATGACGAATAGACGACTAGTTTATTCGAAATTTAACTTCTAAATAACAAAAAGGCCTGTGGGAATAGTTTTATGAAATATTTACCTTTGAAATAAAAATAAAAAAATATTTGTACGTGTTACAAGAAGGACCGTTAGTTAACATTAAAAAATAGGTGTCTGATATTCAACTTTGATTAGAAGTACATTTATTTTTTTATATTTATCAAAGTAGTTAACTACACACTCGTCTTATCCAATTATGAATTTTTAATTGTTTCTAACATTACAAATTTAATAGATGTGTCAATTAAGATACTAAGTTAGTCACGCTGGCTGCGCACTTGATATACTTTATATTAATAACTTTCCATATAATCAGACGTTACATAGTTTTTCCCTATAATGATTTTTGTTTCATGCTCAACATCTACAGGGACGGCTTAGATGGTCTAATGCCGTGCCAACGTGTCGCCACGGTATGCGTCGCCACCACTTACTCAGCTCGGCAATTCCCTATTTTTACTCTTCAGCATATTTACTACTATTGTACACATTATTCCCTGTACCTTTCGGCATAAAGTGTAACCAATTGTTATAAAGATAAAACGCAATTAAATTTTATATTCGTCCTAAATAAACTGCAATTTAAATCTAGTTGCAAGGCAAACGTGCTTAGAAATTTACTTTTTACTGAAAATATCGAGTGTATTGTGTACTTAGCAGTGTACGTCGTTAGCTATTAATTGAAATCCTTGCAGTATAAATAGGGATTTACATGAGATAAATTAATATTGAAGTGATCACATCTCATACTAAAGGTAATTATAGCTTAAATAGTGGTTAGCTTTATCTTTTGATTGCTTATTACGCTATCAGCAAACGTTGTGCTTTAGGATTCTACAGTTATTCTGTAGAATATTGTATCTGTTAAGTACTACACAGAAATCTAAATCAGGGGATCAGGATTTTTAATTCTTTTTTTACATTTTTGTTTTATTTTTATTATGTTATATAATTTTTAGTTTAATTTATTTATTATGTTTAAAATTTTTCTTCTTTTTATTTAAATTTAAGTGCATTGTGAATGTATTGTTAATAAATGCGGAACTCTAAATCACTTGATTTAGAATTCTGTGGTTTTCGTAGAATCTAATTTGTCTAACACGTTATATTACCTGCCATGTAAGAGATAATAAGAGAGAAGGGATATCTCCGTATTATTATCACATTACAGCTAACTTTACACTATGTGCTTTGTATAGTAAAAAATTGGTTATGCATTATTCAACTATTTAGAGAAGCTTCTCATTTGTCTAAAGAAAAATTACATATCAGTTGCTATAATACAATTATTTAAATGGACTTGATGTTTTAATCATACTTTAATATTAGATGTTTCATTCATATTTTGTTCTAGATGAAGAAAATCGCCATTATTTTTGTCCTTGTGGCAATCGCGTATTCCTTCGCTTCAGAAGATAAATATGACGAGCAACCGAAACCTGATGCTGGCGTGAAATATGATGAAAACCCTGAAGAACAAGATGTATCACCTCAAAAACAAAATGTATCACCTCAAAAACATGTTTATCCGGTTTACCCTGGTTGGAATGACCGTGATGGATTCGTTCCCCAGATAGATCCTGGTTTTGCACGATTCACTTATCCTCCCTATTGGCCGAATAGGATGTCACCATGAAATACTATGAACATATAAAAATAAAGCCTGAAATGGACAAGTTTGTTTTTTATTACATTTTTGATTACCTTACAAATGAATAAAATTCTTTGCGATTAGTATTTTTACGGTTAATATGTCCCGATGCTTTATCAACTGAGCGGTCTAATAGTGCCAGTGCATATTGGTCACATACGTAGATGTAATTGATGTCGTAATCGTAATGGTTGACATCCACATCTTCTTTCGCCCTGCCTGGGTTTGAAAACTGACCCACACATGCCCCGGTCTACCTGCACAGGTTGGCCTTTCCGGTAACTGTAACGTGGATGCCAGGCATAAGTAATTGCTGTAATATAAATGCTTGATGCGTAGACGAAGTCCGTCAATAAGCAACGGCGTTTCACCTCTGGGTCAGATTTATACATGTAATTAGTATGTCACTAAAATCTGATTAAGAATAGGTTAATGAGGGACGTAAGGTTTGCGGATAAAAATAAAACCAAGCTACGGTATTGGTGGTTATTTGTTTTGACCAAATGAACAGTCAGTTAACTACCGTGAAAAAACCTGCAGTATCAGAAGTACTAAGTAATTTTGTTTGTGTATGTTGCTTTAATTGCAACGAAAGTTGTTTTGTATTTATTTAGGACACCAACAGGCTACAGTACAAAAATTACTGAATACAGTACTGAGTTATGCTTAAGTATAACCTACGGTGTATTGCAGACTCTGGTTGTCACAACTTCCTAAAGATGTTGATGTTGTTTTACAAACTATATCGTTCTATATAGAAACTCGATAGTAATTAAATAAAAAGATTAGGGCCTTAATAGTGAAAAGGAGGGACTAAAATGAAAGAACCCGGTTCAGACCTCGACCAGACCAGACACGCATCCAACGCGGTGAGCACAAAAGGCTTGCCCACTACAATAGTAGACTTGTGACATCACACTTTCCCGGTCCGTAGTTTTAGGTTTAGGTTATACTTTTATCTGATATTCATACAATTGTTGGCTTTGAGTGACGATTATACGAAATTTTATTTGTAAATTAAAATTATAATAGATGCCTATGAAATAATAGTAAATTGTTGCACCGAGCGCATGAGCCATCAATGCACGAGTGTTATGATAGTGCCTGAGCGAACGCGAGGGCACTAAATTAACTGGAGTGCATTACTTACTCCATACAGCAAGGTGCGTACAATATTTTTTCTTTCAACTACATTTCTGTCTGTTTCCATTGCTAAATTATGAAGAAACAAAATTTTACAATTTTAGACAATGCGCGCTTTTTGTTTTTTTTTTTTCGGTTTAACTTTGATTAGAAGTATATTTATTATTTAATATTTATCAAAGTAACATACGCACTCGCCTTATCAAATAATGGACTTCTAATTGATCATAACATTTCAAATTTAATAGACGTGTCAATTTAGGTGCTAAGTTAGTTACACTGGCTACACACTTGATACATTTACGTATTTCTATGCTCTCCATATAATCAGATGTTACATAATTTGTTCCCTTTTAAAGATTTTTTCCTTGGTGCCGAAAAACTACAGCGCTTGATCAGACCGTCTAGTTTGAGGCTGTGCCAATTGTCTGTCGCCACGGTATGCGTCGCCAAGCGCAACTGATTCTGCAACTCTTTTCTTTCATGGTTCGGCAATCCCCTATCTCTCTTATCGCATTGAAATTGTATAACTAGTGTAGATTCAGTGTTTTTTACTATAATGTTCCTTGTATTTTCTGCCATATGATAAAGTGTATTATACAATATTGTTATAAAAGGAAAATGATTCTTTCTATACTAGCTGTTCCTTAGTCAAGCGTGCGTAAGGAAGTTTTACTACAAAAGCTTTATATCTAGATGTTATCTCGATACCGCCCACGTAAAATGCTGTAACACTAAATTCCCAAGTTCACAGTAGAGCGTTACAAACATGTAAATTGAAATAAAATCCTCATTATATAACACATTTGTGTATACAATTATATATTATTTAATGACGCCTCCCGTTCGCAAATGTTCCTAGATTATCAGTTGCGAGTAGGGCAGTGCGTAAAATTATTTCAAAGCGAAAAAAAAGGGAAAAAAAAATACGTTCAAGATCAAATATACGAAAGCAGAGAGCTCGTAAAGTGTGTTTGAAATGACATCGAATAAACGCCAAATAATTTATGGCGAAAATTATGTTTTGCAACTGTGTAAGTTTGGTGCACCAATTTTTGGAGACTCATTTCTCAAAGGCCGGCAACATATATGCGGTCCCTCTGGTGTTGCAGTTGTCTATGGGCGTCGGTAGTCACTTGGGTGAAAAAGCCAGCTGCTCGTTGGCTCCTTATTATATAAAAAAATAAAAATAAAAAATACCTATTTTTAGCAACATTTTGTTCGACCCTCGTCCTTGAAAAGGACGCCGGCGGGTCGCCGTGGACAATAGCCGAAAATAGCATTTTGATACGTCGATTGACGGCAATATGATAGTATAAAAAGAAACCCGTTTTAGTATTATCAAATTACGTAACCAACAACGTCTTTGCTCAGTCTTCCAATAATATGGACTTAATAATTTTTCTTTTAAGTTATCAATCGACTTTTGTTTTAACAACCTTCTTCTTCTTCCTAGCGTTATCCCGGTTAAGTACCAGGGTCCGCTTAGATTGCAGAGGAATTTGGCTGCGGGGCGAGTTAAGATGACCGGTTGCCATCTGACGTCATCATCGGAACCCCCACGATCTCTACAACCTTACACAATCACAAAGTGATATTAATCGGGTCCCACGTGTCGGGTTTTACGTTTCTTCCGAAACACGTAGGAGGTCGGATATCAAATATAAACAGTGTTAGAATGGGTGATTTCAAATGTACTATAAATAGTTATCCAGAATGAGAAAATATTATGCGAAAAAAATCTTATAAGTCCTCTCCTGTTGTGACTTTGTTGCACCGAAAGTGCGACATATAAAAAACATGAGAATAAAATATGTTTATAATACGTACATTTTGCAGTGTTGACTTATGAGGTTAGCAAGATTTATGTACTATTGTATCTAAATTATTGACAAAAAAAGTACATTATGCAGATGAATATAGATGTATAAGAGAATGTAGCACTAACCTTAGTAAAATCTGATTCACCAATTTTCCACTCTGGCAATTCGTAGGTTATAACTTCAAGATCGTCCATTAATGACGGAGAAGCGTGATAGTTGGCAGTGCTGGCATTCCTGTACACATAGCTGGTATAGTAGTGGTTTAGTCCAAAGAAGTCTGAGCTTCCTTTTACGAGTTCTATCTCTTCAGGTGTGAATTCAGGCAACCGAGAGCGGGGGAACCCTTGAGCAGCACTTTTGGCGGCAATTCTCTCTATCATTGCTGGTGGAAAACCGCCGGTCTTCGAGAATATGGGATACGCATATTGTCCCCACTGTCAAAGATACAATAAATAAACATATTGTATAAGACTTAACGAAATTCATAGTAGTGAATTATTTTTATATGTCATACTATCTCTACTTAATATGAAATGAAATATAACAAAATTTGGAATATTTAAAAATCATTTGTGGCAAGCAAGGGACAAGCAAAATACTTTAATGCATGAGAAGCTAAACTACTTTGCTTTAATCCGCGAATGAAATTTAATTTGCGGATTAAAGCAAAGTAGTTTAACTTCTCATGCATGTCTTGGATTTCCGCAAAGTAACGCCTGATTCTATCAATTATTTAAAATACTTTAAAATCAAATTATTGGATCTTAGATAAAAATACCTACATCAAATTGGTTAGTGTCGTCAGCTGCCTCAATATGGTCTTCAGTCGCAGGGTCATACCAAGTAGAGCTATAAGATATGAATATATTGCCCTTTTGCGTTGGTCTGAACTCTTCGGGTTGCAGCATTACACCGATTTTCCCTCGTATTCATTCGCGGATTAAAGCAAAGTAGTTTAGTTTCTCATGCATGCTAGTTATTGATTCCACATTGAATATACGGACAGCGCAATGTTTATAATTACAAATTAACACAAGAAAACACACACACAAGTAACCTTAGTTAAGAATTTGGGACTGTATATTTACAGTTTTGCTTATAAATAACTGTCTGTTTCCCGCGACTTAGTCCGCGTAAAAATAAATTTGTCTTTAGACCTCCTTATCCTCGTCCTATTGAAAAATTCGCTTTACTGACTATAAATGAATTCGCAGCCAAATTTCATCTTTAGGAGTGCCGCTGGTTTCGAAATTTCGTATTTGGTGACCTTTCGCTTGTATGTATAAATTATTTTGAGGCAACCTTACGGGCAGAAAGACGGACGGACGGACAGAGCGAAATTATATGGGTTCCTTGTAGTACTACGGAACCCTAATAAAAGTGTCATTTTGCTACAACGCGACGTTCGAAGTGAAAATAAGATTTACATGTGACACGTATTTATATAACCTCTGGAACCATTACAGCCAGGTCTCGTGCACTAAAGCGCTGGAAGAGTGGGATTTACGACGTGTTTTAAGAACTTCACTATATTGCGCCATTTTGAAATAACAACGACCCAAAATGGCCGCGATAAATCATGGCGGCAGTTCCCGCGTTTGCTCTTCGGTCGCAATACATAAAATGCATCATCGGTGACAATTATTTTATAACGAGTTATTGTTAGTCATAAATTATAAGCTTATTTATGCATATTACTGACAACTGGCTGGGCGCGTGATGTCGTCCGCGTAAAATTAGATAAAAAAATTTGCTTCAATTTTAGCGTAATGATATATGGCGTACAGCCTTCCTGGATAATATATCCTGGATATATTCCTGGATAATATATGGGCTATCTATAATTGAAAGATATTTTCAAATCGGACAATTACTTCCTGAGATTAGCGCGTTCAAACAAATAAGCAAACTCTTCAGCTTTATATATTATCGTCTGGTGATCTACAGAGGGCCTAGCACGAACATTCTCTATAGTTTTACTTACTTTCGAAACCGAACGTCAATTGAAACATTACTGCTAACGTTTTACACAACTTAAATGCTAAATATTGCTAGCACAAATGACATCAGAACTTGAACGTATTGAATGCACGACGATCATGTAAACCGTATAAAATGGAAGCATATTCCTGACGTTTCGTTTCGAACGTAAAAGTAAGTAAAACTATCGAAAATGTTCGTGTTAGGCCCTCAGCACACTCGTTTCTTTGTTTAGGGTTTTACATAAGGAGTTCTGACGTCATTAAATTATGAAACCATCTGATTTTTTAATAGGTTATGAAAAAACACTGTAAATATTCATCCTGTTTCTCTCCTTCTCTACCCAGGTAATTTAATTTGAGAAAAATATTTAATTTGTTACATAGTAAAATAAAAACACACACAGAGTAATAATGGACGAATTCTACGCAAATGAAATCGCGGGTGTTTAATTCGAGATAAGCTGACGAATTCACGTAAAGAAACGAGAAGTTTTTAAGCTGAGCAAAGTCATGGGCATCAGCTGTTTTACAGATAAACTTTTGTATCCCAAATACGTAACAACATCCTTTTACTCGGCTGTTTGCTTAATACCGCCAGCCTCCATTCCGCATTCTCAGCGAGTGGTGTGCTAACAACAATTTACTGTATGTCTAGTGAATTACAGATTTACTATCGCTTAGCGTAATATTCTAGGAAACTCGGGCCTATTTCAATATGGAACAGATAAAATAGTTTTGGTCGGCTAAATCGAAAGGCATTTAAAGCCAGTTTTGCGGAGGTATAAGTACCGTATTCGATTATAAAATGAACTATAAATAAATGTCTTTTAAACAGATAAACATAGAGACGTATAGTTTGGCCATAATTTTATTATTTTAGTAGACACCTACTGATGTGTTGAAGTCGGTACCTAGCCAAATAGGTTCCCCGCTAAACCAGTGCAGATGGTACGACTTCAACACATCAGTAAGTGTCTACTAAATAGTTCGTATTTGGTAAGAATGTGTAGCGCCCATACAAGTTGACTAGGCAGGGCGCAATAAATAGACACGACGACAGTTATCAAAAATAATTAAAATTACATATATACATATGGATAATACACCTAGATTCGAGGCGGGAATCGAACCCACGACCCCCGGAGCAGAAGGCAGGGCCACTGCCCACTGCGCCATATATACATATATATTTGGCTGGCCCGTTGGCAGAGTAGGTAGTGACCCTGCCTTACGCTCCAGGGATGGTGGGTTCAATTCGCGCATCGTATTGTAAAATTCGTGTCCTTATTGATAGATAACCGCTTTTTAACAGAAAGCAATGTGACGTAATCGAAATTTCCTAGATTTTAGTAAATCCACATTATTTAAAAAAATAATGCGAGCGTTGGTTGATGCAACTGAATGAATTTTGATTACAATATTTTAATTTACAGTATATTCATTTTCTGTCCCAAAATCTCTCTCTGCTTTGATAATAGATTTAATAGGATAGGCAAACTCAAAGTGACAGTCAAAGTCAAAAGACAAAATCTTTTATTCATGTATACTTTTTTATAAGCTCTTATGAACGTCATATGTAAAACATTAATATGTTTTTTTTAATCATTTTGTCATAAAATTTACGACTTAAAAGCTAAGTTTACAAGGGTGTCTCGCGTCCTGAACTGAGAAGAGTCCGCAACAAACTCAGTCGGGTATTTTTTTTGTTATCGCTGTATTCACAATTATTCAGATTTGGTTATACCAATTTATTCCCAGGCATTATCATCATTCAAATAGTCCTTTACATTATTGTAGGATTTTTGAATGAGTTAACGTTTAAAAAAAAATTTAAGCTATCAGGCCTTTCGACTGTTCTGTCAATTTCTCAATTTTTTTAATTGAGTCTCTTTATTTGCTCAATATAAAATCGATATTATCTTATATAATACACAGAACCGCATCCCTAGCTCAATCAAAGAGTTTTAGTCCTTCGCCGGCACTATAAAAACTTCTATTAATTGTGTACAAGCGTTAGTAAATATTTACTGATCATATATGAAGAAAAAAATATATATTAATTAACTACTATATGAGATTAAGAGCAAATTATTGAGGTACATATATACAGATATATATTTATATATGTTATAAAGGGATTAGGGTAGGGTAGATAAATAATAATTGTGCAAACGACTTTTAAAAATATTAAGAGACTTTATTAAGTTTTCTTCGTAAAACTATTAAAACAGACGTTAGTTTACCTGGTAGCGAGCAAGCGCTGAAACAAACTCCGAGTGTTGCCATGTTTTTTGTCATTTCTTCAACCATTTGACGCATCGAAGATAAATCGTAGCCTTTCTGAGCCATCGCACCGCACATCTAGAGGATTTCAATATTAGGTGTATACTATATAACACAGTAAAAAAATGAAATCACTTCCCGCTCTTGTACGCGTAGATCTTTTAAACAACGCAACGGATTTTAATGCGGTTTTCCCCAATAAACAATAGTTCAAAGAGAAGGGCTGTATCTATAATACATATACATATGTTATTTATACTTAGATATAAAGCTGAAGAGTTTGTTTCTTTGTTTGAAAGCGCTAATCTCTGGAACTACTAGTCCGATATGAAAAATTCTTTCAGCGTTAAATAGCTTATTTATCGAGGAAGGCTATAGGGTATAAACCAACACGCTAAGTCTAATAGGAGCGGAGCACCATTGAGAAATGTTTCAAAATCGGGGGTTCTTTTTCCCATTTGCGAGCTTCCGCTGCGTGCGTTGCGTAAATGGATGAAGGTTCGCAAAAGTCATGCATAACAAAATTGTTCCCCTTTTTTTGTTCTAAATAAAAGTCCGCGACAGTATTTTTCTATCCTTTAAGGTTGGCTCAGTGTAACATTTTTATGCTAATCAAATTTGTTTTAAAATAATGCATTATTTGTGAAGGTCTTTTTATAAACATAATATTAATCCGTAATAATTAAATAATACTGTATTAACCTTTAAAATATATAGGACTATATGACACACGGACGTCTGTTCCTAAGGTAGACAACTTAATGCCTGTGTGATACGAGATAGGGACCCTCAAGACAAGAACACGCTTATTTCTCTAAGACCGGCATCGTGTTTTCAGGTGGCGCACATTTCTATGGGCGTCAACAGTCACTTATAATTTAACTACATGGCCGTTTGTCCCTCGTCATATAAAAAACTAGCTGATTCCGCCAGTTCGTCCGCGCAAAATTGCAAGAACCCTTAAACCTTCCCAAACTATCCCTATAGAGAAATCCTTTCTTAGTGTGTGTCCTATAGACTACCTCTTTGTTAAAATCTTCTACGAATATCCCGCGCTTTTCGATATTTTGTGTTAAGTGACTTTTCGCTTTTATATAGATACTATATGATAGTGCACTAGTACCAATACTTTGTAGTATAAAGTTCTACTGCAGTGCAAAAAGCTATCCGTTAATGAAACTTATGTTTTAAACATTCCATTACTCTCACGGGTCGCTATGGACAGTGTATATATGCCTATCTCGGATCAACCATCGAAGAATTTTAAATTACAGATATCTATCTGTTTTTTTTTTCGATAGTATTCCATAAGGCGTTTAATAAACTGACTTAAAGGGAGTATTGACAACCTTACCAGTTATAACGGAGTTTGTAACGCAACAAACATATTTCTTTCTATCAGGTACAAGTTTATTTACAATACACCTTAGATAATGAAGAAATTCTAGATTTTACTTTTTAAGAGGTGAAAATATAATATTCTTTCTTGGGGTACCGTTACTTGAAGCTTGAAGCTAATCGTTCCTTTTTTGAATAAATTCCTTCGTTATCCACTTTTTCGATATTATTCTAGCAATAAAATGAACTTCTTTTGTTGTTTGTCATATTTAATAGAAAATTATTTTCTCTAATATTAAAAAGTAATTTTGCTTGTTTTTGAAATAGACCTTTGATAACACTACAACGTTTGCCGCATCCACTAGTAATATTTTTAAAGTTACATCAACATTTTTCAAATACAGGTGCTTCTGTAAAAGTACTGTATGTAAAACACAAATAAATGATTTGAAAGCTAGTTCAAGTACGAAAAAAAATAATTTATTTTATCTTTCTAAATTTTTTAAAATGAGACCAGGTTGGGGTCTAGTCATATGTCTGCATTCCCCCACGATCTCCACAATCCCACGACTATTATCACTCGGTGACATTAATCGGAACCCACTGTTTTACACTCCGTCTTTAGGAGGTCGGATAACAAATATAAACCAGTAATAGAATGGGTCACCCGTCCATCACCCTGCCGCGACAAGAGCCACGTAACTCAGCGATCGCCGCAAATGTTAACCACGACACTACCTCCTCTAGCATTAAGACCCGTTGCGTACTTTAAAAGATCTGAGCGTACCAGTACGGGAAACAACTTTGTTTAATAGTATGTAAAGATAAATTAACAGGGCTCCAATACTAGAAAAAAGGTATTATATACATATATACATTATAGATGGAATATGCTAATAATACAATGAAATAAGTGCAATCACATCCCTACATATAAAACTTTATAGTATGCATGCAATCGATGCAATCAAGTGATAAAACGTTAGAAGTGGTCCGTGGAGAAATAACTTAGAAACAAGGGGGGATGGAGCTGTGATAACAGGTGATTTGTTTCAAATAAAATGTCATTTTTTTATAAAGCGACTCTATACGCCAATCTTTAATTTATAATGTACTTGTTTGCGACATTTAGCTATGTTTAATGTAGATAAAACGAATTTTTGAAGATTTTAATAACAATCTGAGGGTCTGGAACGAACGGTTCGAACCGAAGTAAGTCGACGAGTCAGTAAGCGTGACACGGTTAAGGTTTGCCTCCTGTGGGCCTAGCACGAACATTTTCATCCTAAGTAAAGTCGACTCGTCGATTTACTTCGGTTCAAAAAGTTCTTGCTAGGGCCTCTGTACATAACAATGGGGCGTAATAGAGTATATAACGTAATTCCAAGTAGCCACAATTTTCGTATTCGTTCCAAAAACTAACTAAACAGTTTATAATAATAAATGAAAAATTCACATGCTTTAGGTTACAACAATACCTAGACATGTGATAAGACTAATGATTGCTAATATTTTTTTATAATATTCAATATGAATAAACTAAATTATCAAAATAAAACCACACGCACACCAATGCCAGACGTTTTACACCGTTTATACACACATGTATTGGATGATGTCAAAGTGTAATCGTGACAAGGGTATGTAAAGTTAATTGACAAATTTTATTTTTCTATGAGTAAAACGATATATGTATGTCTTTAGACGCATATATGAATTGAAGATTCTAATGCATATGGGACAACGTCACGATATCGAGTGACATAAAAAAATTATAGATAGAGGTGTGAACCTCCTTCTCTCTAGAAAGTCGGTTAGAAAGCAACTCGAAATAAAGACACGTTTTGTTCCCTACCTTTAGGTTCAAAACTCTTCTCTTCCTCGTCATTTTTAGGGATGTTTTGCTTGAACGCTGGTCGCCGAAAACTTTGATCGTTAAAGTTTTGACTTCCACGATAATTGGGTTTGTTTTGATGGAAGTTGCCCTGACCAGGTGGGACGAAATTCTAAAACACAATAGGACATCATTAAAACAAACCCACTTATGAAATCCATCTGGATATTAACCGAAACAACGATGTGAGAAGTGCATTATATAATTTTACCCGCGTATTACGCCTTTATACACTATACAGTTTTTGGATTATTATTAATTATATAAATATACATATGACCCACGGACGTCTTTTCCTCAGGTAGACAGACAACTTAATGCCTGTGTACATTTTTTAAAAAAATATATGAATACATATAGATATATATGTATACACCCAGACTTGAGGCGGGAATCGAACCCACAGCCCCGAAGCGCAAGACAAGGGTCCACTGCCCACTTGTCTGATGATGACCATTCATTGATTTTATTATCAAAATTTGTCTTGAAATAAAATTCTTACGTTCTCGTTAAAATAAGTGAGTAATTTTAAAGAATGCTGTTTTTGTTTTTATTTAATTAATAATATTATTTGTAAATAAATCATCAAAGTTTAAACTTTGCAGTAGTTTTAAAAAAGGAAAGCCGATCTATAAAATTAATAAGCCGAGGCCGGCGCGGTTTACCTGGATTATACAGAAAGAAACAAAGAAACTACGTTTATTCAAACATTATGAACACAATCAAACTTCACATTATGAAGCACAAACAAGAGATCGCCGGCTAATGGAAATTCTACAAATCACATCTACATTTGCGAACTATATACTTGTTTAAATCTTTGTACAAAGTTATAATCCTTTGTAAAACGAAATTGCTATTATTGTGTGGTCATAGTAATTTCCTATCCTGAAAAAAAAAAAAGGTTTTATTGTAATATATACACCTAACTTACCATCTGTAAGTGGGGTTTTATTGGTTCAGCTATACCCTGAGCATCGGCTCCCAATCCTCCTCCCTTCCAACCCATCAGTTTCATCATCCTGAAATACATATTTTCATATGTTTTTTATTTCACAAAAATTATGGCAAGTCACTAATATTTAATGTTTAGTTTCGCGTTGTGAAAACTTAAATAATTAACGTAAATCATACTCTATTCTTTAAGGATTTTCGCTTATAAAATTTTCATTTTCGGTTCTACCATTATATGTTACTCGACAAAAGTTGTAGATAATCAATAATTTGCAACAAGAAATGTATGCATTTTTATTATTTGAGACCTACTGCGCAGTTCGTTAGATAATCCAGAAAAACCATTAAGACCCCTTTTTCATGTCCACCGCGGGACAAGGATTTCAACCCCGCAAACTTGAAGTTTACTTTAAACTGACCTCCTTTGATATCTAAAAAATAAAATAGCGTCTTTTAACAAATCAACAACCTCAAATATAGCCTTTCAATGGACTAAATATATATATAATCGTCATGACTACGCGTTGACACAATCTTATAGTAAAAGTCTTACATGACATGTGTGTGTAAATCGTCTGGCATTGGTGTGCGTGAGGTTTTACTTTAAAAATGATTAAAATAGCATTAGCACACTATATTAACTATGGTTGTGCCAAACTTCATACTCCTCCGTCCAAACAATTTTCGTAAAATGGTACCTAAAATTTTCGCCTCAAGTATTTATGAATCTCTAGAGGAGGCCTTCACCTTCGAATAGCGAGGGGTTCTTACTAAAAAATTTAGATAAATATTAAGAACATAATTAAGTACTATAAAAATTGTATAAATAAGTTAGATATATGTTAAATTTTTGTTATTAGTAAGAAATAAAAGGCTTTTTTATTTTATTTATTTATTTTAATGTCACACTTTTACGGTTTTTTAGCATTGAAAGCCTGATTAGATTATACTGCAATCCCGCCATTATGTCTATGTCATGGTAGGTTTATACCATATTACAGGAAAACGAATTGTAGGATTATTCTCGTACAACGCGCTTGTACGGCCCCGAATGCCCCGAATATATATTTTATATCATAGAATGATATTCATAGGTTATAAGAGCACCTTGTTATAGGGGGATTACAGGATCCAACACATAATTAAAAAAAAATATCACGTATCAATATCATACATTTTACAGACATATCCTTTTTAGGAATGCACTATATCGATATTAAGTAAGATCACACGCCGACTCACATTTGGCCGAAAATCGGCCAGTATTGGAGGGGCTGTGCCCAACACCTACACTACTACAGGCTACATGGCGCGCCTGGCTCGGAGACAGGAAATTGTGTTACATTTATTATTTTTAGCTCCAAAGGAAAGGCTCGAAGAATTTATGCGCTAAGAGCATCCATTGCTTGTAGTAGCGTAGGAATTTCGTAAAATCCTTTCTCAGTGTACCTCTAAGCGCTGAAACTAATTTATCCTCGAAACGTCCGAGATTCTCTTTCCAGCGGTTTTATTAGAATTTTATATATTTCATTCTATGTACGACGTAGTAAAATACCGCAGTACAATAAACTGATACATTATAATAGTATTTTGAAATGAAAAAATATTTGTTAATAAATATTTGTAATAGAGTAAAGATTTGTTTTACATTTTACGGCTTAAGGCATTTTGAAATTTTAACTGAATATGAACGAAATGAAAAATGAAAGGTTCGTCGATAACATTTTCGGTCCTCTCCAATGTTTCCAAATACAGCAAATTTTATAACGTATAACCGTTTTCCTCAAACAAACTTCAAAAGTGGGTCGCAGGATACAAACGCCGAATCATATTTTCCATTTCCACAAAAGCATGTACTTCAAAGACATAGACGTTATACAATTGAAGGAAACCGAGTTTATTTTGCTCATGACGAATCGTAGTACGAAAATACGTACAACGCTTGAGAGAGTTCAGTGTGCATTGTCGTTGCAGCGGGAAATCTTCTTTAAAAGAAAAGTCAATTTTTATCTTTATATTATAATAGCGGACCCGACAGACGTCGTCCTACCCGAACGTTGGGCTACTAACTATTTACTGCATTCTATTATCAAATTCTAATTCAAAAGATATTTTATTCAAGTAGACTTTTACAAGCTCTTTTGAATAGTCAAATATTTTTAAAAGCTACCACTGATTCGGAAGACTCCTATAATATTATTCCCATTCCCCTTTCCCAATATTTTCGAAAATTACCCGTAACAAAAAAAAGAGAAGTATTTAAAAGTATACAAACAAAACCTTGTCCTAAAAATACTGAAATAAAAAAGAACTACCCAATTTGGTGCGGCGATTTCATGCATTTTGACAATTCATCTTTTATTATAGAGAAACCGAAAGGTCTCCTAACAAGAAATCTCGAAAACCGCGAGACGTACAATGATGATATTTGTCAAGGAGGTAGTTTATAGTTGGTAGACATCCGTTAAGAAAGGCTTTTTCGATATGGCCAGGTTAAGGAGGTTAATAGATCCCCGCAATTTTACGCGGACGAAATGGCGGACACAGCTAGTGATATGCTATGCGACGAAGGAAATATTTAACAAGTTGCACGATGTTGAGTACAGGTGTAGAAGTTTTATTGTTATCTGTGCTTCCCTTTTCCTGCTTACTACTGATCGATTTATATATCAGCTACATTTATGCCAAAAGAATGTATGAACTAATTAATTGATTCGGGTTTAATTTATAGTTGTATCTCAGGAAATATACTAGAAAATTGGAAAAAAATCAAGCAAGTTGTTAAGACACGAATAAACTATATTATAGCTAAAGTAGTATAATCTACACTATTATATAAAGCTGAAGAGATTGTTTGTTTGAATTACCGGTTCGATTTGAGAAATTATTTCAGAGTTAGTTAGCCCATTTAACGAGGAAGGCAGGTAAGGAGGAAGGTATCATCACGGTAAAATTAAATATATATTTTTTTACCTTATTTTAAGCGGACAGTCGCGGACACTACTATTATGGTGTAACTGAAAGGTAGTAAACAGTAAATTTGGCCAAAACACTTGTTTTCAGTACGGTGTAGAGTCAGTGAAGTTACGACGCGTAGAATATTATTCAACTTTTTGACAATGCGAGCCATATGGTCCCGTCGGGGCAACATTTTACATAATATTGTTTTTGGTGGGATAATACTTTGCCGGGATTGGCCACTACTAGCCTTTGTAATATAATATCACATGTAAATTTCACAAAATACGATGTATACCATCAGTCATCCGAATGAATTCCCATTAGCTCGCCTGTAACGCACACCCAAGGCATCAATATACGACGTGTTTGCATCGCAGCGCTCTGCTCACCTGAATGCTGACACACGACATTAATATCACACGGAATACCCATAACTTACAATCTTCAAATCGCACAGAAAATATAGTGCATAATGTTTTTATGAAAAAGTATCTTTACCCTCGAGTTTGCCTTGATCTTATATAATTTCGAGGATTTTTGTGCGTAACCGTAATCTTTATATCTATACTAATGTATAAAGAGTTTGTTTATTCATTTGTTTGCTTGAACGCGCTAATCTCAGGAACTACTGGTCCGATTTAAAAAAATCTTTATCTCATTTATCGAGAAAGGCTATAAAGCTAAAATTGAATCTATTTTTTTATCTAATTTTACGGTGACGAGATCGCGGGCACAGCTAGTACTATATAAAAATCAATAATTGTTCGTTAGGTTTTAACTTTTTATGCTGTCTTCTCTTTTTAATTTTAAGTAACATATTATTCGCTTTATAACTATAGCTGCCTACCAGTGAAAGTCTCTTTTTTATCAATAAATTAATAATTTGGACTAAAACCACACGGTCGCCTATTCCTATGGGTTACTAACTTACCTGTTATATTTAACTTATAAATACACACTTATATAAAT
>JANCMC010004801.1:11488124-11593924 GCA_024363005.1 Charaxes varanes
AATTGGTAAAAAATAACAATTTCGACGTTACACACAAACCTTTCAAGTTTCACTTCACTTCTTTTTTTGGTGCACGCTAATTCTCGAAAGTTGTAAGTCCATAATTTTTTGTACCCCCTCCCCATCCTTGCCAGTGTGTTTAGAAAAAAATATAACTTTAACCAAGACGACAACGTTCTAAGCGCCTAAGATTTCAGTTTTGACGATAATTTTCCGATATATTTAAAATTTCTTTTGATTAGAACGCGCGATAAAGAACTCCGTTCTAATAGAAGGTCATTATGGAATAAAAGAAGGGAAATAAATGTACACACAAAGAGGAAACCTCCGGTTAGGAGATAATTAATACACTCGGCCGGCCTTCCAACAATTTTTCTTAGTTTATTATCTTTAGTTTACCACAAACGGAACGAAGCGAAACGTGAATATTACATCCTACAAAGGGATGCCTTGTTTCTGAGAAAGCAAAGGTTAATTGGGTAAGATTTACATTCCCCCCGTGGGGTTTTGCTATCAGGTGACCTTTGCTTTGTTTCATCCCCTGCTGTTAGAGACATGCATTAATTAGAAATATTGATACAAATTAATGTAGTATACTAGTGATCGCCGGCTGGTTGAAATTCGGCCACTAATTTTCAGATTTGCGTACCGTATTATGCTTATTTAGAAAGTTTTATT
The DNA here is from genome assembly GCA_024363005.1 of Charaxes varanes. NCBI lineage: Eukaryota > Metazoa > Arthropoda > Insecta > Lepidoptera > Nymphalidae > Charaxes > Charaxes varanes. Next base: position 11,488,803 of record JANCMC010004801.1, read on the forward strand.
CTTAGTAAGTGCAACCATATCTATTTGATGAATTATTCTATATTTGATAATTTAATCATATTAAATGTCATAATTAATTATTAATAATGGTTGTCATGACTACGCTTTGACACCATCCAATAATAAAAGGTGTGTGTAAATCTTTAGGCATTGGTGTGCGTGAGGTTTTATTTTATTATTTTTAAATTGTATATTTTATATAATTATTTGCATTCGCACACTCTCCTCGATATAGGCTATAACTGTTCAAAATTTCATATTCCGCCGTTCGCGCAATTTTTGTAAAATGCTACCGAAAGTTTTCGCTTCAGTTATTAATGTATAGATAAGTATGTAATTCCTTTCTTCGCACATTATTTCTCTGGAACGAGCATCTAGCGTATTTCTAAATCGATAAAGCTTTGAGACCGTCAATTACTTATTTCTTAAAGGTGGACAACGCATCTGCAAGCCTTTTGGTATTTTTATTTGTTGTATACAAAAGTTAATACTTAAACATGTCGCTAGGCGCAAATCTCGAGATCAGCTAAACCGATTTCGCTAATTCTTCCTTTATAATATTCCTTGTAGCACGAGGATGGGTCGTACGGAGAGAAATTTCAGAATTTCATTTCAGGCATTTTAAAAAATGCCTGAAAAAGTCTAAAAACAACTCTATACTCCTATACAAACGAAACGAATGAAGAAGACTGGCTCTAGACATAAAAATGTGAAAATGTGGAATTAACCAGGGCAAGTAAACCTGGCAAAATAAGCTATACAGCTACATATGCCTCACTTTTTGTTTCTGAATTCATGTGAACTTTCGTATCAGCGTCTATTACTGTAATATTTAGATAAATTGGTCAGCGAGTAAAGACCTTTTCTATCTTTCTATATATATAACTAGCTGCACACCGCGACTACGTCTACGTAGGTAACTCTTTTCGCTTTGGATTTCGCAGACCTACCTATGAACAAAAATTTTCATAAGAATCGGTCTACGGTTACGCTACATAATATGAATATGAATAAAATTTTATTTTGCAGGCAAATGCAAACAGTTCAAATTGATTCGAAAATCAAGATTCTTGACAGTCCCGGTATAGTGTTCCATTCGGGGTCCGAAAATGACTCATCTGTTGCCCTCAAGAATGCTTTAAAAGTTGGCAGCCTTAAAGACCCCATCACACCGGCCACTGCTATACTACAAAGAGCACACAAACATATGTTGGTGTCATTGTATTGCATACCAGAATTCAGTACGCCTCAAGTAAGTAAATATAATGTTTCCCAAAATAAATAATGTACTTAATAAAATATAAAAAAGTATACTGGCAGTTGAATTTAACAGGTCATCTCGCCAGAACTTGATTTCACCCTCATTACCTTGAGGTCCTAAAGTGCACAACCGTGCTATTTTCTAGAAACTTCTTCTCTCGGACAATATTTCTGTAGAATAAGTTACAAGATTTGGTGTTTGTGTCCTTTTGACATTCCCATTATGATCGTTTTTACAGGAATTCTTTGCAAGTGTAGCATCACGAATGGGCCGTTACAAAAAAGGTGGTGTCCCAGACCAAGAGGCAGCTGCTAAGATTTTGTTAAATGACTGGAACACTGGCAAGGTAATGTACCATTTAAGAAAGTAAAAAATGTTCTTATCTGCTTCTACGCTTATTGTGTTTCTACAACTTTTGTCCAGCATAAAATCTCAACTACTTCTTTCTGTTTCTAAGATTTTATCTTTTAAGTCAACATTTACATCTATAAAGAGGAGATTGGACGGTCTTAATTATTGAATTACATACTTTTATATTGCTCAACAAAAAGTTACTTATTATTCCATTTCAGGTACGCTATTTCACGGAACCACCTGAAACACCCGATTCGGAAGTCCACGTGGAAGCAAAGATCGTGTCATCTCTTGGTCCAGAATTTGATATCAATAACTTTGAAGCCATGGAAACCGAAGCGATCAATGCCTTGGGAGATGACACTACCGAAGAAGCAATAAAGGTATAATAAAGAATTATATTTATGCCATATACTGCCCACGTGGATTTTATTTTGGCAAATATTGTGCAATAGAGCGGATAAAGCCTAGATTTATTGAATAAAATAATTATAATTCAAATTTGATACTTAACTACCCTCATTTTCCCATTCCTTTAAATAACAATCTAAAAAAACCTTTATAACGGAACTATAAGACGGTTTGCAATCCTTAACGGTCTACAATCCCGCAACAAGTTATCTTCTTTCATCTGTTTTATTAGGGTTCCGTAGTACTACAAGAAACCCTTATAATTTCGCTCTATCCGTCCGTCCGTCTGTCTGCCCGTAAGGTGGTCCCCCCCCCCCCAAGCACTTCCAAACTATTAGAAGTAAACACTTGAAACTTTCCATGTTGATCGAACATGCTAAAAACTCATTAGGAACTTATTCTGAACGAAATCAAACAACAACTTTTGAAGTTATTTAACGATTACGTTTATAACGTATCAGATACGGTCTTGCTCCGGCATTAGCACAGTTAATATTTCCTATTAACTACCTTGGATATACGATGAATTTGACCTCAAACGTTGTATAGCCACTGCTACACGTACAAAACGTTACATTTTAAAAAATCTAAAATCGAAAAGAGGTCTAAGAAAAAATCTGTCAAATCATCCGAATTACGCCATTAACGGTTATTAAGTTTACGAGCAAGAAGTGATATTTTGCGAAATATTAAGTAATTTCCCTATTGTTGTGGCTAGATAGTTACATTTGCTGAGATTAGATAAGCGAGCGTAGATCGTTAAAATTCACAATTGCCGGTAAAGTTTCAATCCAGTGGCACAGCTAAGCTATACTATTGTCACTTACCAAAATCGTAACGTAACGAAGATTCATTAAAAGCTTTCTTTTTATATTACAAGGGGCAAACGGGCAGGCGGTTCATCTAAGTTATTACCGACGCCCATGGACATCTACACGACCAGGAGGCAAGCAGATTACTTGCCGGCCTTTAATGACGAGTTTAGGCCACCGGGAAATCTCGCAAACGGAACGAAACGCGACAACAATACCATCTAGACAACTTAATGCCTGTGTTATAGGTAACAGCCGCCTGTTATACACAAATATTTTTTTTGTAAATATATAAATACGTACATATGGATAATACACTCAGACTCGAGGCGGGAATCGAACCCACGATCCTGGAGTAGAAGGCAGGGTCACTGCTTACTGCGCCAACGGGCCAGTCAAGGTTAGAAGTAACGATAGTAGTGAAATAGTGTAGGAAAATATACGTATAAGCCTTTTCATCTAATAATAGAACAGATTTTTTTTATTAAATATATATGGTATTCCTTCGTATATTATATGGTATTTACTGGTGCGTTATCCTTCAAAGATTTTTGGCAATCCCCATCATCAGCAATAACATAGAGTACTAAGCAAATGAAATTTCAAAAAATAAGGGGTATTATCTAGCTTCTCTTCTCTAGCTCTGGTTTTCCGTAGGGACGTCTCTAGCCAGGCATTTGTCCATAAACAAGAAATATCGTTAAGCCCTACAAAGACATTGAACAAATAATATTAATTCAAAGTCATAGTGGTCAAGTTTATGACTTACACAATATTGTTTACAACTGAAACATTAATATTTACAATATTTATTCTCGTAAAATGTAGCAGTAAGGTTTTACGTTAGTGTTTTTCTAGCTAGACACTAGTCACTATTCCCTAACTGTAACGGACACGTTAGCGCCTTTTCCGAGTTAACTTGACATAAACTTCTCGTAGACTGTATTAGTAAGCAGTTTTATTTACACGGATAATCACAAAGTCTTGGGAACGTGCCGTCTAACAATTTGACACAAGTTTATCTACTAAGTGGGGGCCGACACTAGTACGCACCCTACACAAGTAACATTTGGTGTCTACGACAGCGAGATAGCACTATCGCCGTCTCTTTCTAACAAGACGTGCCTATCTAACTCGCTATGTTAAGTACTAGTGCCAGCCAGGATCAGTGCGTCTCTCTGACACCCCAATCCCTTAGTTGTGGCAGCCTCTTCTTATGACCCCAATCTTCAGGCCTCTGCTAGACGCAGGAGACCTCTGCATTCATTCATGTCTAACAAACTCCTGGTTCTTGTATGGTTTAATTCATTAATACTTAACACTTTTCTTAACAGTGGTAACAAAACGTATTACATATAAAAAAAACAATACTGCCAAAGAGTATTTTCAATGTTCCTTTTTGATCAAATGCAGTTTGAATGAGTCACGAACTTCATGGTTCCTATGAAATCAACTCTTGGTTTTTGTATGTTTTAATTCATTATTACTTTTTTTAATAAGGTAGTAACAAAAACGTTGTACATATGAGAAAAACAATACTACCAAAGAGTATAATAGGTAATGAAACTATATATAACTACGTATATATATAAACCAATTCATCTCATCTATAAACAATGATACAATTCTACTAATAATTTTCCATTTCAACGAATGCACTTTGAATAACTCTGAAACGCATGAGACAATTCATAGCAATATTCTTGTCTCATTTTATCTTATAGTTCAGTTTAGTTATATAGTTTAGTATAGAACAAAAGTGCCATACTCTCATCGGTCATACTTCACTTCCAATAAACTTCCAATCCTCACTGGTATATTAAGTCTCGTAGAAGCATTGAAGTAGGAGAGATTCTTTATTTAGGTTTTCAAATCATTCGTTTGTAAAACAGCTCTTTTAGCTTGTGTACGAGCTAAATTTTTTTTTACCCTGAGTTACAGTATGAGGTGATATAAAATTACTAAACACTTTCTTTCACAACATTTTATAAATAATAATAGCCGTTAATATATATATTTTTCAATATTAGCAATACTTTTTAAGTATGTCTAATATTTTCGTTTTGCCTCCCTAGTAAACTTAAATTAAAAGCTTGTCCTAGAATTGGGTGAGAGAATATCCCAGCGGCGTTAGGTTTTAAACCACTTGCGGATTTCAGCGCATCCTTTCTACCGTTGAGCTATTGAGGTTCTAACATGTTCCACATAATTTTCTTTATATTACTCTAAAAGGTAGACATTTATAAATCATATTCAGTTAGTTGTGAACATGAGCAAATTTCGTTGCGTTTCATATTCTGACATTTCGAATTAAGTCGAATCTAATTGAAAAAAGTCGAAATAACTAGGCAAGTTGAAATGTCAATAAAATCTAAAGTCAAATGTAAAGAGGCTATCCATTTGATTAAACGGCTGATTAAGCTTTTGACAGGCCTGTTGATGCAGTTGGCAGTGCCCCTACCTTTCGTTTTGGTTGTAGGTTCGATTCCTGCTTGGAGTCTGGGCATAAATATTTTTTTTGCCAATATGTACATATTAACAAAAAAATGTGTATTATAGGCGCCTATTATCTATAGAAAAAGTATTGAGTTAGGAACAGACGTCTGTGTATCATACAAGTAGTTCTATGTATTTATTTAGCTATCTTCTTTAAACTGTAATCTCCCTTTCGACTTCCGTTCGCGCATCACCCGATAATGCACTTCCATAACGCTCTTCGCACGCATTCGCTACCTTACTACTCATGACGCGTCCCCAAAGCGTGCGTAAAGAAGTTTCACTTCAGTAATAGTTGCAATAACTATGTATGAAAAACTACAGCTGTCTCTTGGAGTAGATTTACAGGGGAAATGTCGAGTGAAGGAACGTAATAGCGTTTTAGTGGAGGGTACCTTGTAGAAAAATTCTTTTACTGATAGAAAAAAAGGGAAATCTATTTCGGGTGATTACTATGTTATTGGCGATATAGTCAGACCCATTTTCCTCTTTGTTTTCCTTTACGTGAGCGTTGTGGGCTCATTTTTGTGATAGGACATCTGGTAGAATAGGAAACTTAGGCAAACTTCCTTTTACTTCAGCTAATAATTTGCCGATGCGCTGAGGACTTTGTTCTGTAATATGACGTAGAGATAGCGATTTAAATAAAAATAGTTGAGACAAATTTCTTAGCATTCCATGGATTCACCGTGCGAGTACCGGGTCCGTCGCGTTATAGAGGAAGGAACCACAGCAGTGCCCGGGACTTGTGACCCACGTGTAGGTTTGAGAGCGCGCTCTTTATAGTGATCACTAACACTCACTTTCACTACCAATGCTCCCTCCCCTACCAACTTTGCGCAGCTACACAAAGTCCCCGGCAACATAACATGATCATTGAAATTATTATTCGAATGAAGCTATGTCTGACTCCGACATTATAAAAAAAAATCTGTTGAGATTCGAAATTCAAAATGTTTTAGCTGGCGGAGGTATAGCGAGACTGACTTAGACCATTACGAATAAATTAAAAAGAAATTTAGGAATAGATCTGACTAATACCTTTTATTAATGTTATAGACAGTATTCAATGAATGTATATTTTTAATAACTTATTTACAATATATTAGTGTTTAAATCTTTAACAATAAAATGACCACGAGCATGTAAAGGCACGCCTATATAGAAGGGTTCCGTGTCTGAGAAGTGATTAATGTATTTGTTAAATAACTTCAAACGTTGGTGTCCCATTTCATTCAAAATCTTCTTATTTATAGTGTTATTACGGTCTAGTACCAGGGTCCGCTTATATTGCAGATGAGGCTGTGGGGCGAGTTGAGATGACCAATTGCCAACTGACGTCATCATCAGAAACCCTACAATCTCTACAAACTCACGACTTATATCACTCAGTGACATTAATCGGGTCCCACTGTTTTATGTGCCTTCTGAAACACAGAAGAGGTCAGATATAAACCAGTGCTAGAATGGGTCACCCATCTATCACCCGCTCGCAACAAGAGCTATTTAACCTAGCGATCTGTTCAAATGCCGGTCACTGATTAGGCGACGACTTCCTCAATTCCCATTTCATTCAAAATAATTTTCCTAATTATTTTTAGTATGTTCGATCAACATGGAAAATTTCAAATCTCTATGTCCAATTTTTTTTTTTTTTTATTTTACAAGGGGGCAGACGAGCAGGCAGCAGGCACCGGAGCGCCTACCGGCACCCATGGATATCTGCACGACCAGAAGGCCAGCAGATGCGCTGCCGGCCCTTAATGACAAGTTTAGGTCACCGCGAAGGATACCTACATAAAAACACCTATTATATAATTATAATCATACAAGTAAGAAAATCAACAAAAAAGTTTACATTATTATTACCATTTATTAAGTGAGGGAAAAGTTCCCACTGGTTCGGAAAAGGTCGAGCTATCGAGAAGAACTAGCCCTAAACTGAAACTAGTTGTTCCCCGCAACTCCGTCTGCGACATATTTCATCTTTATACGTCCCGTGGTTTTCAACATTTCGTATTAGCAGACCTTTCGCTTTCATATGAATAGATGTGTCCTGTGTACATAAAGATTAGGTAAAGGGTTTTTCCAAGTTACTGCCCCAAATACTAACCACGAAATTTGTGTCGAGGCAAATTATTGCGGCACATTTCCGGCGAAACACAAATGAAATTTACTCCGAGCAAATGTGTTGCGCTGAGAAATCCAATTTCGTATGCAATAAACGAAAGAGTTGCACAAAGTATCCCGTTTAGCTAGTTGAAAACACACATTTTCTAAGATGTCTGGCAGAATTAAACTGGTAAAAAAGTGGCCAAGAGTCTCAAGAAATGCTTATAAAGAAAGGGTTCCGTATATAATACGCGATAAAGGTATTTGTTAATTGTCTTCTAAGTTGTTGTAAGATTTGGTTCGAGTTAATTTTCCTAGTGAGTTTTTAGTATGTTCTATCAACATGGAAAAATTTTATTCTCTATCTATACTAATATATAAAGTTGAAGAGTTTGTTTACTTGAACGCTCAAATCTTAGGAACAACTGGTACGATTTGAAAAAGTCTTTCAGTGTTAGATAGCCCATTTATTGAGGAAGGCCTTTATATCATCAAGCTAAAATTTTTAACGTTATTTTACGCGGACGAAGTCGCGGTTAACAACTAGTATCTAATAGTTTAGAAATCCCAGGTGGAGTACCTTCCGGGCAGACGGACAGATAGACAGAGCGAAACTAGAAAGGTTCCTAGTAGGTCTATGGAACCCAAAAAATGAACATTTTCGATGCCATCAATTGATGCTTATTTCCCATGTGACATGCACTATTTTAGAGGGGAAGCCAACATAAAAAATCGGTAATTTTTTATATACATATAAGTATATACAGGTCTATATGACACACGGACGTCCTAAAAAGATATAAATTTTATAGGATTTTGTAGTTTATTAGTCTTAACAAGTGCGCCTAAAAAATACAAGTTTAAATATTTACGCTAGCTCTGTAGTTCAAACGCGCACATATTTGAAATTAATTCAAGTGAAAAAGGCAATGGTTACTCCGCATAATGCCTCATATTTAAGTAGTACATGAGCCGGGCAATTAAACGTTCTTTCAACGCTTCAATTTTTACTCTATGATAAACATCTTTAGCTGTGTGAACTAACACTACGGTGTGGTTATGAAAGGGAAACGCACCGCGATGGCACCCATGGAGTGTTGGAGCGAGAGGAGCGCGAGACAGAGACGGGGCACGCCTTAAAGGCGGCTGACGCCAAAGGCGGCGGTGTGCGCTAATTGGAGAGTACGGCGACTTCAAAGCGCGCCGACTGCAACGTGTATATTAGGAAGGTACGGTCGGCCACAGGTACGCGTCAAAGTGCAAGGGAAATTCGCTTTTATTACAATATCGTTAGGGGTGCACGGTGAGAGTTCACGGTGTTCACTCCCGCGCAGATTGATTAATTTTACCGCGATCCGCGCTAGGCAATTAGTATGCCTTTGTTGAGGTCACCGGTACACGATTTGTGTGGTATATTTTGGTAGGTCTTATGTTCGGATGTTTATAGGATTAGGCAATCAATTGATAAAGGAAAGGATGACAACGAATTTTTTTTAAACTGTTTTAAAAAAGAACACAGGGGACACGGTATGCATGCTGTCCGCTTACTTACGCGTATAGCTAATGTCAAGAGTGTTTGGCGGAACCAGATATAACTTCATCTGAATGACCATTTTAATGATTATGTAGTGTGGCCGAGAACTTTGTGCAACTGTACAAAGTTTTTTTGCAGTACTTTGTGGACTTCGGGGACAAATATGTACAAACACTTTGAGCTATGTCTTGCTCCGGTATTAGTCGGAGTTTAAACTGCATCCTTATGGATTTAAGACTGCCCTTTTTATTGCTATTTAATTTATTTTAAGCTATTGTTAATTTCAGACCGGGGGGGGGGGCACCTTACGGGCAGATTGGCGGGCGGACGGTTGGACGGACGGATGATCGGACAGAACAAAATTATAAGGGTTCCTTATAGTACTACGGAACCCTGAAAAACCATATATTTCTATGAGCAATTAATTACATTTGAAGCGTTATTTTATGATAGTGATGGTATATTATTTTGTAAGGTTTAAAAAGAAGTTTAACTTCTACCGAGGGTTATACGAGTCCATATTTTAACTTTCAAATTCTTTAATTTTTTGATATTTTTGAAATTTTCGTTTGGGCCACTGTGTGCCTCCGCGTACACCAACAACCCCAACAAAAAACACTGTTTATGAGTAATATCGTTCCCCAAGTAATGTGACTTTGGCGAAATAAACTGTGCCCAGTTGGCATAGATAAAAATCAAAACAAGATTCGAATTGAAAGTAATATCTTTGAATGAAGCCTATATACAAAATGCCATGTTTTTTTTTACAAAGAGTACAACCTATGGTTGCGTCCATACTACGGCCGTCTGGCGACCCCCGAACCTGACGCCTTCACAACCGAAACCCCCCACAACCTGTGGAGCAAAATCGTGGTTCCGGGAGACTCTACTGATGGTAAGAGAAGGACATACTACTAAAATTAAAAAGAAAATAACAATATTAGATGTTAAAAACTAAGAATAAAGACTTTAAATGTAATATGTAATGTAAACTAAGAAGGTATTTCTGAGGTTTTCGAGGAGGAGACGAGTGTACTGGATCCTTAAAGGCAGGCAACGCTTCGGCACCTCTTATGTTGCAGATGTCCATGGGCGACGGTGACCACTTATCGCCGAGTGGACCTTCTGCCCGTTTGCCCTCTTCTTCTATAAAGATTATAACAATATTTTTAGGTAGTCTTATATTTCGGTTTCCCCTCCTACCAAGTTTAAATTAAAAGCTTGTGTTAGGAGCGGGTTGAACCGGAAACCTTGCGGATTCCAGTCCATCCCTTCTACCGTTGAGCTATTGCGGTATGGATATAATGTTTAATTTTAACATGCTATTTTCTGTTTATTACCTTTTCAAAAATGTTTTGTAGGTCTGACAGTAGTAATTGATTTATTTATAATGATATATACACGTTAATGAGTTTGCGCTTAATATTTTTTCTTAACTATATCGTAAAATCTTAATTTAATTAATAAAATTAATAATCCTTATTAGGTTTTCCGATATTGGATTCAAGATCACGTTTGTGCAATATTTTGTTATTGCGTAATAAATATTGAGAAATAAAAGACTATAATATTCTACTCGTTTCTTGTTTTAAGCCAGGGTTATTTACAATTGAAACCAAAAAAGGAGTTTAGTACAGTTAACAGTATTGAAGTGAACGGTAAGGCAATGTGATTTTGACAAAAATATTAAGATCTTTAATGAAGTATGCGACTTTTTTGAAAATTAAAAACGCATTGGTAGAGACATCATATAATTATTAATAACAGATCTTACCAGTAATTCGCCCAAGCTTCCCCTCTGAAAGGTGATTGGCTACGAGGCCAAGGATGTGGGCACCAACACTGTAGCCGATGGTGTGAATTTTTTCCGGAGGAACCGCCTTCACTGGGTGATACTGTATATATTCGACCAGCTGCGCTATGCACATGCTTGCGAACCGAGGGGCCCATTCTATCTAAAACAAAAATAATGAATTTGCGTATTTATATGATTTCTTTTTATTTCATATTTAAAACTCTTATTCTAAATACATTTTTAAAGATCCATATAAAAGTACAAACGTCTAAAAATATATAAAAAATAGATACCCACACATGGCAAGGATTTATTTTATGTTATAAGGGGCGAACAAGCGGGCTATAAGGCGATGAGGAAGGACTCTACGATCATGGAGATCTGCGCCACCACATGACTCACAGGTGCGTTTTGCCGGCTTTTAAGTGGGGGTTTTGGTTACCGGGAACTGTCACAAACGGTACGAGACGCGACAACAATACCATCACTTGTAATTGATAGAATCAGGCGTTACTTTGCGGAAATCCATGACATGCATGAGAAGCTAAACTACTTTGCTTTAATCATATAAAGGTAGATGGGGAGGAGAGAAAGGATACGGATACTACTGTCACGGACGGTATAGGGGGTATGACAATAGCAGGTAATAGGCAGGTAGGCACGTAAAATAACGTAAAAATAAAAGATTCAATTTTAGCGTGATAAAATATAGCCTATAGCCTTCCTCGATAAATGGGTTATGTAACATTGAAAAATTTTTCAAATCAGACTCGATTTCCTGAGATAAGCGCGGCAAACAAACAAAGAAACTCTTTAGTTTTATATATTAGTATAAATAACGTGCATTTATGGAAATTAATGACGTTACTTTATAAAGATATTGTATATTTGCGGATGTCGGAATAATATATAATAGCCTAGAGCTGAGCGGAGGCAAGGTAACTTCATTGACGCCAATCTTACAAAGCTTTTTTATATGATATACGTCAGTTCTTTTTACTCATTACGCGAAATAACCTAAGTTTATGAAGGAAATAAGATGGGAGGATGGATCTTCATGTTTTTGTTGCGAATTCATCGCAAAATCTTTATCTTTTCTCCATTAAACGTGACAGGGAAAAAATTTTTACGCCCAAATTTATTCAAACAACAGCATAAATCAAGAAATAATAACGAAGAGAATTTAGAAGTTTACCATAACCAACAAGTATTATTTACGAATGACAAAAAATGTCTGTGCGCTTACAACATGACGTAAATTAAAAACGATGACTTTTGTAATCAAATTCATGAAAATGAAATAGTTTAACATATTTTCTTGTCGTTTACCTACAGCTGTTAAACTGTATAAATATGATTTAAAACGAAACTCATATATAGTAATATTTATAGATGTATCACGTTGTAAAGGGAAATCTCAAATTACCTTCTGGTTGTATTACTTCCAGGCATTCCATAAACCGCTGCATACGTTTTGCTGTAGTCATAAACTTGAACCCATTGTGATTGCAATTTTTGTTTAACAGGAACATAAACTAACACTCATGCCGCTATCAGCGTCGTTTCGACGTGGTAAGTGCCTTGTGCCTTATAACATTTTTCACTTATGTTACTGCTGTCACTGAATATGCCTCGAGAGAGAGAATTTCTTAGCATTCCACGGATCTTGCGTGCACCAGTGCCAGTGTTCCCCTCTGTCTAGGTAAAAGAAGAACGATCCCACTAATAAATAAATTATAATGTCATGTATATAATGGATTATTTATTTATAATGTACGAGTATAAGAAATTTGAAAATAGTGAACGTTCGGAATAATTTACATTAATACCTTTTACTTGTGGTAACTTACGATTGAACTACGAGAAATTGTTCGAACGATCTTTTTTAAGTAAAAATCGATAAAAAACACAAATGCAGCGCAATAAAACGTTTTTTATTATTTAATTTAACAATACAAAAGTTGTCTTTGACCAAATTTATTTTTCATCTGTTTTCATAAAAATAGAAATGCTAACAGCCCTAAAAACAGATAAGAAGAAGAAGGGCAAAGGGACTGAGGAAGCTGACGGCGCCGCGGTATCAGATCAGAGCAGCACGGAACAAGAGAACGCCACCTCGGCGGTCTGCATAGAGGAGAAGCGCTCAGCAGAAAATAATAACAATCAAAACGGAAATTGATTATAATCGTTAATATTCATACATATTAATATTGTAATCATGGAATTATTAGAATAACAACTATTGATAATATTGTAATATCATTTCAATAAATATTTATTAATTCACAGTAATTTTTAATAAGTGGCTTATTAAAGGTATTGTAATATTATGTCTTATCTTTGTATTTATGTTGACATTACTTTATGTAACATGTTTTTGCAACATTAGTATTTGTTACTCAATAATTATTAAGTATTAATTAAAAATATATAATTAGTGGACGTCATCTTTGTCTCTTCGTCTTTGCAGTAATATGAATTTTTCAAACAAGTAACAAATTCAAGTGTTTATTCGAATGAGCACGTTCTTTATTTTAATGTTGTATCTAGAATGTTTGATGCGATGGAGATTTTACGGGTTTATTTCATTAATACAGTTTAGCGCAATAATCTTTGTTACCAGAGAAAAATTTTCTCCGATTAAGGTTCAGGCAGTCCGGGGGGTGGGGTGAGGAAGAGGAGGGGGGGGGGAGTAAGCTCGGCGGCGCCATGCTGCTTCAATCGTTCCTGTATATATAAAAAGTTGATACTCTACCGAGAGCTCGCTTATGTTACACGCCCCAGCGCGGCACCAGGTAGAGAGACTTGTTGGCGAGAAGGCAACTACAAGGAGTAGTAAGATCTACAAGTTTGAAAAATTAATTGGAATGGTGACTTGATTTTTTTTTTGAAAAGGTGTTGTAAAACTGTGCTCCGGTTTTTCGTTTTATACATGTGTCTGTCTTGTATTATGTATGTCCAGGGATACCTCGAAAAAACTGCTTATAGTTGAATTTTCTTCGAGAATTAAGCACATAAAAGATATTTTAATTTTGGGTGAGCGTCAGCTAGAGTTTTAATTTACCTTTCAAAGAGGTAGATTATTTCTAATCTGTGAGGCATGAATATCCAGTTTTCTTGAAGTTCCTGAAATCGCATCGGTTCGGAGACAGGAACTGCCAACTGATTCCACAGAGAAGTTGTGCGAGACAAGAAACTCTTAGAAAATAATCACGATAAATCCAGTAATGTTCTCGTTCTCGTTGTGTCCCGCGCCTGAGGCGTCACAACACTGAGAGTTTATCCTGTTTGTGTCTTTAAGGCAGTACTCGACCTTGTCGTCTGCACAATTATTTAAAGGATCCTTATAATGTGTACCTTACATAATTTTAGTTACAAATTAATTATTGAATTGTCGTTGGTACAGTTAATCATTACGTACGATATCAATTAAAGTAAATGGGCAAATTAGCCAATCTTATAAGAAAGATAGTAAGGAAAGGATTCGTACGGGGTGGCTGATTGTCAACTATATAGGGAAATACATCATCACTAATGAGTATTAAGACATATACACTCGCAAACATTTCAAAGAATTGTCTACACAAGATGGACACACAAGCAATATTACAATGGTGTTCATTTAAAGCTATTTTTTGGCACCAGTGAGGCCTTTGGCTCGATTAATCTAGATGCGGCAATCATCGTATGGCATGACTGAGGTCTATTAGCAGTAGACTACAAGCTACAGCGATTGCGTGGTTCACTATCGGTCAGGTCGAGAGCCCTTCCTATTGTTATCACACGCATTAGCTCTGATTAGGTCGATAAATGTAGCAACTTGATTGATTTCCCGCCCAACATACAATTTATTGCACGAGCTTATTTCTTTTGCTTCATTTTATGACACCTATTTTATGCATGGGTTTGATTTCAAGTACAAGGATATAAAATGCCGATGCAGCCTACGATATATCTATTCACTCTTGCTTAAAATAAATACATATTGAAATGGGTGGACATATTGAAGGGTGGACAAATTAAATAGGGACAAGTAGAAACGATTTCATTTTGGGCTCCAGAACCTGTGTCCCAGGTTCGCTGAGATCTCCTTCTTTAAGGAGTAGCCTCAATGGTAGAAGATGTGGACTGAAATAAGCAAGGTATCCACTTCAAATGAAATCAATTCGCCGCGCCGCTAGGGTAACGTTGCGTGCTTAGACTATACGTAAGGGGTACCGGGGACGGATAACCGCAGACGAATTTAACAAACGTAAGATTTTTAAAAATATCAACTATAAAAGATAGCTTTTTCTTTGATTCTGTCTATCGGCCGACATGTTCGGAGAGACAGGCAGTCCGCCAAGATGGTTGCCAAAGAATGAAGATTTTGGCTACGTGCGTTTATCTTGACATGCCGTTTCAATTTCAACTGAGATTTGTGCCAAATACGTTAATACGTCGTCATAATTTTTTTTACATTTGTTATCTAGTTACCTAACACAAGAAAAGCTTAGTTAATTTAGCTTCTCAGTCCGCAAAAGTGGCCGGATTGGTGGACGCGGCGGAACACTCCCTCAATTGTCACTCTCTGAGTCCAGGTAATAGCAAGCATGCGTCTGTATGCCTACATCTTAAAAGCTTCTACAGGTTTTAGAAGGTCTTCCTTTATTGTCCATGATTCACATCTGTACAGAAGTATCGGCCAGATGTAACAACGCAGGAAACGTATGCAAAAAAAGGGTTTTAAACTTGCGATTGCAAAGTACTCTTTAAATCTTGTTGACGGTACTTCTAGCTATTTCTATACGAGTCTTAATTTCATGTAAAGTGTAGTAAAACATATTACATAAAGGTCTTACAGATAACAATTAGATAATAACACAATTAAATATAATGACTTGTGCAGATAACGTATAAGGTAGCACTGAATATTTAGACGGAAATGGCATACTGGTGTTTTATATTTAACATAATATGTGTGAATGGCTGGTTTTACTAGCAGCCAAAATTAGAACCCATTATTTATAGAATAAAAATCTTCCGTTCTGTTATTATTGTTGCACGGTTATTCCGACTTGATTGAACTTGATTTCGTTTTTTTGGTCGAGACTTCGAGATCGCAATTAGCTGGTATGACTGGCGGTTAAAAAACAATAATAAAAACGCGATTTGTTGTTTCTTTTCCAGTTTTTAGCGTAGGTACATGGACGCATGTTATGTTGCGCGCTATGACCGAACTGTTATGATTTTGCACGTAACTAATAGTAAGAGGCAGAAAAAAATTAGATGAGGTAATGAAATGAAAAGTTATTTTAAATGTTAAAAGTTAAATTCAGGCGGTGGATCTTCCTTTTATCTGTACGATAACTGGTCTGATCCACCAAGGGTATGCGACCCCGGACTACCCTAACTGCTATTGTCACTCCCCCTGCATCGTATTTTAAATCTCTGATATCTTCTAAGATATTAATTATAATGATATGTTGTAAAGGGAAAATTTTGATCTGCATAAAATGTACAACATATTTGGCATATTTAATTGAATAAGGATTCTTCATCAAGGAGATTTGATTCTCGCTGAGGATTATACCTTCATCCTTTTTCTGTAAGGATCCAACAAGGCCAGTTACATGTCCGTAGAGTACGCCTGTGGAGATCGATATCACACTAAGGCTTGCCAAGACGAGAACCTGTATTTGGATTAGATTTTCATGTATATATGTACGTCTGTATCCATTTTGAATATTACATATTAATTACAAAATGCAAAGATGATGGTAATAATGTTTTTGATAGTTTATTTTGTTGTTTATGAATACATTTTTTGGATATTAATACATTTTATTTCTCAACCATAAAATAATGTGTATAAATGATACAGGCAAAAATAATTATCTTAAAATTTTACTATTTCACTTAAAACTCAAAAAGAATGTATACAATTTTATAATTCTGTTTTCATTAAAGTTTGTTTTTGTTTATCTTTTTAAAACCTTTAGCAACTAAAAGATCATTACATTCCTGCCGTTTAAGATTGGACTATGGCAGCCTTTCTAGTTCTTGGTCACCTTCCCCTGAGAAGATTAAATCTGGGGGAGCACCTGAGATAAATTTCACCTCTAAGTTGTCGTAGAAAGGAGAATCTTCCATCACAAACCTCTTTACTTCAGGAAGACGATTTAAAGAGCAACAAGTCTCGATTTTTGCAGAAACAATATCCGTTTGCTCATATTCTACAGAATAAGATATAAGGCAAAGAACTAAAACGACCAAGCTTAATTTTGCGACTATTTTTAAGTTTAATAAACGTTTGATGGTTTAATAAACGTTTGGTTAAAATTTATATACACTTGAAAATTCTAAACTTAACTGTAATTCAACACCACATTCTACAAACGATTATTGACAACTATAAGTGTTCTTCGTGATCGTGGATAGTAGAGTTGTATTCGAAATTCGAATCTTTTGTATTCGAACACATCAAGTTAATGTATTTATAATGCTAATTATTCAATTAATTAGAGGTAGCGCCATGCTTGTAGCCGAATTGGGCCGGCGCGTCCGGGTACCAGTACCTCTTTCTTACATGAGTCAAATTTGAGCAGTAGTACCTGAGATTAGCGCGTTCAAGCAAACAAACTCTTCAAATTTATATGTTGGTTTAGATAACTATTTTAAATTTAAATATTAAGTTTTGAATTAAGATTGTGTGTTTTACGTAGGCTTCCTATTAAATAAAATAAAGTACTATTTGAAAAAAAAAATAAAACTGACAAATTTAAAAAGAAATTAATTCTTTTCGTGTTTGAAATAAATATAATGCGAATTAATCCATTAAATTTAACTAACGGTTTATTTACAGGTGTTTGAAAGAAAAATTTTGAAAAACTTCTCGGTTGGTATCGCTTGGGGACTCGGTCTGGGAATTCTACAGGTGGTTGCAATACTATTATCAATATTGACCGCCCGCAAACAACCAGGCGTTACATATACCGATATTGAGGGAGGAACCAGGAAACCATCAGACAACCAGACAAGCAACTACAGTAAAAAACCATCAGTTTATTCACACAACAAGGTTACCACTATTAAGAAGCTATTTGAAAATAATGAACGCAAGAACAACCCCAGTTCATCGATGAAATTAACTACCAGAAAATACTGATGTATAATTTGCAATTTGCATATTGAATAGTTCATTTATATACATAGTCAGTGAGACACTTACGATAGTCGAGGAACAGATATTTGGTAAACATATGAAGAAAATAAATTACATTAAATGTAAATTTAATATTGATATAAATAACAATTAACTACTTTGTGAGATTCAGAGAAAATTGTCCTACTATGTACACAACGCATGGGTTACTGTCACGCAGCGAGTTATACAACAGGTAGAGGAGCGTGGGAGGCGAGGTTGTGTGTATGTAATGCCGGGACCAGACACAGCTTCATTTGAATGATCATGTAGTGTTGCCGGAGACTTTGTGTAGCTACGTAAAATTTTGTAGTCTTCAAGGACAAAAATGTGCAAACACTTTGAGCTATGCATGAGAAACTAAACTACTTTGCTTTAATCCACGAATGAATACGAGGGAAAATCGGTGTAATGCTGCAACCCGAGCAGTGACCTTGCCTTCCGCTCCGGGGTTGTGGGTTCGATTCCCGCCTCGAATCTGGGTGTATTATCCATATGTATGTATCTATATGATTTTTATTATTTAGAGCCAAGTTTCGCCATTATTTATTAACACAGGCATTAAGTTGTCTACCTTAGGAACAGACTTTCGTGTATATAGTCCTACATATAGTTTTTTCATAAACTTTGATATATTTTTTTGGTTTCCGTCCCATAATATTATCATCGGTCTCCATGATTCCCTTGAATCCGTCGCTGCGTTGTAATGAAAGTCGCAATTTGCTCTGCCATAAATAAAATCCCGTTTTACAAGGCGAGATGGCGGATTTTAGACGCTCGCGCCAAATCCCCTTTATGGGGGTGCGCCTTTACATGTATCTACAGTCGCGTAATAAAGATGAATCAGTGTTTTGATTCATATATGCGCTTGTGTTTATTCTAAAGTTATTTATTTATATTTTATTACTAGTGGACCCGGCGGACGTGGTCTTGTAATAAATAAATATTCTTTATTGCTAGAACAGAATGGTATGATACATTTGAATCAGGAGTCCCTGACTCCGGAGCTAGATAAAACTGTGTTTCAGGAGCCAGTGTCCATCCTAAAGCTAATTACAGCTACCATGATATAAGAAGTAAATAAAGAAGATATAAAGACGTCTACAGACTCCTTCTTTGTCGTGAAGAACTGTCGAAATGAGCGATCGATAAACAAACGCAACGATAAGACTGCGCAGTTCGAACTGCACAGTTAAATCACAACGATTTATCGACACGTGTTCAGTGGGCATTCAGTATCTTCCAAAATCAACGGCTTATTATCAAAGTTCCGGGAATCGACTAAATGTAAACATAACATCATAGTTAGTTATGAATTTATTTCGGTACTCCTAAACTTGACAAACTAATTTCAAGCTCGAGTTGGTGTCTTAACTTGGAGATTTTGTTAGTGAAGAACTGTCGAAATGAGCGATCGACAAACAAACGCAACGATAAAACTGCGCAGTTCGAAATGTACAGGAGCGGAAGGCAGGGTCACAGCCCACTGCGCCAACGGGCCAGCCACAAATGTGTTATATATTGACGATTTTTTTTTCAATTTACATGTGAAGCTGGGAATTTGGGGTTACAACAATTTACGTGGGAGGTATCGAAATGCAAATTAAACTTATATTTTACGAGTTAGGTGAAACGTGTCTATTAATACGTAAAGCAAAAGATTTCGGTACCAATTCAAGAAAAGAATGCGGACGGAGGATAATGTCATTTGGCACAATTTATTTTTTTTAAAGAATATTAGTAATACTTTTTTTGGTATGTCTAATATTCCCTTTTCCCCTCCTACTAAGCTTAAATTAAACGCTTGTTTATGAGTGGGTGCTACAATACCCCAACGGTGGAGGGGTTTGAACCGAGTACCTTGCGGATTTCAGTCCATACCTTACACCGTTGAGCTATTGAGGCTCTAAATATTATATTATTATAACATAAATATAGATGGCTGGTTGAACGTTACTATTTAAAAAAAGTAAGTATTGTGACTTAATTAAACTAACAGTTATCCGCGACTTTGTCCGTATAAAATTAGGTGAAATTTTAATAGATTCGACTTCCTTATAATAATATTCTGATTAAAATAAAATAATAATAATTTTTTTTTTTTTATATAACAAGGGGCAAACGATCAGGCGGTTCACCTAAGTGACTATCGACGCCCATGGACAACTGCAACACCAAAGGGCTCGCAGATGCGTTGCCGGCCTTTGATAAATGAATTCTGTTGGCATTAAACTACCTGAATGCCGAACTTCATCTTTGTACGTCCCGCGATTGTCGAGATTCCTTGTTAGGTGACCTCTGACAAAATAACAATATACTTCGTTAATTGTGAATAAACGTCTTAATATTGAGAGCCTCAATAGCTCAACGGTACGGACAGAAGTCCGCAAGGTACCCGGTTCAAACCCCACCGCCGTCGGGGTATTGTCGTACCCACTCCTAATACAAGCTTTTAATTTAAGCTTAGTAGGAGGGGAAAAGGGAATATTAGACATGTGTTATAGTTAACAGACACCTGTTTTACTCAAATATTTGTTTTGTAGAAATATATAAATACATTCATATAGGTAATAGACACAGACACGTGTCGGGAATCGAACCCACAACCCCCGGAAGCGGTAGGCGTCGAAGCGCGTGGCCGCGGCCGGCGTGCGCGTGTAGATCACCTGCGAGGAGCGACGCGGTTCTGAGATCGTGGTCTGAGGCGACGTCACAAATTAATCCCAACTGGTTGGGATTTAAAAGACATTCGTGCGTTTTAATTTGTATCCAAAGAGTGCAGCACACAAGAGTCTCGGCGGTTTAAGGGTAACGAAGGAATACTGAAATTTCAGGACTAGATTTCCTAAAGTATTTTTGGACATTTAATTTTAAAACTCTTTTCAATACTGAACATTATGTACCGTTAAATATCAAGTCCAATACTTACTACTTTGACTAAAATGTTATTATGCAACAGCTTTTGTATTGGCGAGTGTCTTGAATGTGCCGTTGTCTATAGGACTCGGAAGTCACTTAAAATAAAAAAAATTAAGCCTCTAATTGAATCTGTTACGTCAAACCAAACCCCCCACCCCCGCAGCTGTCTTATAATGTGCACTCACTCTGATGGCGGGCAGGGTGTCGTTGCTCTCTGTATCCTCAGATTCGTTAACAATCGTCATCTCCGACAGAATTAGCGGTCCTGGAAGAAGAAATGTTTCCATTACACTTCAAAATTCTTCTTAAATAGTTTTAAGATTAATTGTTACCAAGAACTCTTCTTAGAGCGGAGAACTCAGGTTTCATTGTTCTCACTTTAAATTTTAATACAGCTTTCAGAGTACAATGGAGAGGTTATCCCGTATAGGTTGAGAGGAGACGTAGGCACGTACTGGTACGCGTGTGCATGGTGAACAGGTCGCTGGCCAGGTCGTAGGAGTGCGCGGCGATGGACAGCGCGTACCCGCGGCCCGGCTCCAGCCCGTCCAGCACGGCGCGCACCGTGCGGCCCTCCGCGCCGCTCACGTTGCGCGCGCCCCCCTGCCCGTTCTAGCAAATGGTATAAATAATTTTTTCAATACACTTGCTCATAAAGTGGTTCTAATTTCACCACAATAAGGCACATAATGACACCTGTAATCAAATTGGGACTTTTTCATTGCTATTATTCACAAGTGAGTTATAGATTTTGTTAAATATTTTATTGGTTGATTGCTTTGTTCTTAAAAAAGTTTCGATACAAAAAAGTCGTGTTCAAAAGTACAAAATAAATTAATATACCTATTGCTTGCTCATTTCATGCAACTTCTTATTGAAACACGTTTTTTTGAGTAAGTATCTATTTTTACGGAGGTCATACCATCAAAAACAGTTAATAATAATTTTACTAACTCTACATTTACTAATCGTTTCTCTAAATAAACTTTATCTACTATACAAAATGATTTTTTTAGTATTATTTTCTTCATAAGTATATTGAAAAAGTCGTATGATACACGTGTGTATTGATGATTACCTTCCTCGGCTCTCTTAACACCCTCACCTGACGGCTCCGGTCTCAATGGCGCCTCAACGGTAATCACCAACATTACACACTTGTACCATAAGGTACTTGTTGCGGACAGATGATACATGAAGAGCGACATAGCGACTGGCTGGCACTATTGTACATAGTGAGCGAGATAGCTAACTCCTGCTGGAGTTAGACGAAGATAGTGCTATCTCGCTCACGTAAACACGGATTGGTTACTGGTTTACGGCGTACACTAGTGTCGGCCTCCTTTTAGTAATAGTAGTAGTAGTGCCTAATTGCGGTAAGGCACGTTAACATACGGCGCTACCTGATCCAGATCGTAAAATTGTGCTTGTAAATACAGTCCGTTAAGATAACAAAAGGTCGGTGTTTTATTGCCCTGTCAATATAACCCTGTTACGGCACCGATCCCCAATAGTACTAATGTCATTAAAAATCACCTAATAGCAATTAATTCACAAGACAGGTGAGCCTAAAGCTAGCTGGCAGTCATATGACAGCGGCGTGCGCCTATCGCCTCTGTAAACAGTGCCCGGCCCGACCCTTGATAATATTTGTACAGATTACAGATTTAATAAAAAAAAACAATTTTTTTATCAAAGGCCGGCAACGCATCTGGGAGCCGAAACTGAAGTCCATTTGTCCATGGACGTCGATAGCCACTTAAGTGAACCGCCTGTTTGTCCCTCCTTGTATAAATAATGCTTGTTTCTAAGATACAAGCTTGTTTTCTTTAAAGTACGCGTGATTAGTAAGTTTTAAAAAGCCGTTCTTAAGGTCATCAACCCTTCTTACACGAAATATAAGGCGTAATAAAACAGCCAAGAACTTGTCAAGACACGCTTGGGTTCCGTATCTGCTTCGCTATAAATGTATTTGTTAAATAACTTCAAAATATTTTGTCCGATTTCTTTCAAAATATTTTTCCTAGTCAGTTTTTATTGTTATAATCAACATGGATAATTTCAAGTCTCTATGTGTAATAGTTTGGAAATGCTAGGGGGGTGGACCACCTTACGCGTAGACAGACGGACAGACGGACAGACGGACGGACGGACAGAGCGAAGTTATAATGGTTCCTTGTAGTACTACGAAACCCTAAAAATAAATAAAGTTAAAGAAATTACTTGAATAATTTATAAATGTACCTCGTGGTGAGGCGAGATACAATTGAGCATGAATCATGTAGTTCTGCGATTGGCATACAACATAATATATATCTTGTAATTTCCCTGGAGATGATACACAGTTTGTCACGAGATTTACTCAGACGAGAGGAGTAGAAAACTGCAACAACTCAGATTAAGTCTTTTTAAAATAGAATAACTTTCAAAATACTTCAAGAAAAATAATATTTCTATATATATTTTATACTAGCTGTGCCCGTGACTTTGTCCGCGTAAAATTATGTGAGAAGAAATTGATTTCATTTGTGTGTGATGATATATAGCCTATAGCCTTCCTCGATAAATGAGGTATCTAACAGCGAAAGAATTTTCCAAACAAGCAAGGTTCCAAACTAAAACCTAAAAACCTAAAAATAATAATTACGAACAACGATCACGAAGATCAGTTAATGATGTGATACATTCTCTATTGTGCCAGTATTTCAGTAGTTTTACGGGTTGTGACGTGAAATATAACCTCACTGAAATGTAGGTTGTTAAAAGTGCCTTTATGTGTTAAAAGCAAGCCTTACCAAACATGTATTCGTGCGACCCGCGATTTTATATTTTATAACACAATTTGGCGAGATTTGGTACAATTTGAGCGGGCTATAGAATTAAGGCGGGTCTAAATTCAAATTGAAGTCTAATTTAAATTTAACGGATTATTTGTTTCAACAGTTGATTATGATTTTATATTTCTTTCAATAAGTTTAATAAAACTAACTGAAAACCGCGATTTCACCTGCTTTAATGTAGCAATTTTTTTTAATTTTGAGGGTTTTTATTTTTTTCGAGGAACCCTAATTTATTTTTCCAAAACTGGAGTATCCTTTGGTATTCCTTGCCACGTCAGCTATATGCCAGTGAAAGTGCCGTTGAAACCAGGCCAGGCGTTTCCGAGAATATCCGGAACAAACAGTCAGATAGACAAAAACTTTTAACTTGCGTTTTTGTTATAAGTATCGTATTTCTATTCATACATATAAATAAGATTGTAGTGTCCGGCTGTAACGTCGTAATTATTTTTTTTTACCAATTGCATGAGACTGTGTTATCGGGACTTTCACATGCAGCTAGCTTATGTTATAAGGAAAAAAGGCCTACTTTACTTTTTGAAAAATAATCAGGGTGCCGCACAAAAAAATAAAAACCCTCATAATTTAACAAAATCACTAAATTCATGCTGGCAAAGTGGGTCAGCTAATTAACAGTATTATTAAATATACAGGACTATATGACACACGGACGTCTGTTCCTAAGGTAGACAACTTAATACCTATGTTATACGTAACAGACGCCTGTTATACACAAATATTTTTTTTTTTACAAACTCGAGACAGGAATCGACCCTTGAGCGGAAAGCAGGGTCACTGCCCACTGCGCCAACCGGCCAGCCAAACCTTTTAAATGATTATTGAACTTATTAAATAAATTAAATTGAAGAAAATGTTTTGTTTATATCAGATTTTTTGATTTTTAATTCGTTGATATTTTTTGTAATGTATACGTATATAATATTAATATTGGGGGGCGCGGCCGTTAGATACTTACTTGAGCGACTCTTCTACTGCTGGAGTCAAACATAGCTTCATTTGAATGATCATTTTAATGATCATGTAGTGTGGCCGGGGACTTTGAGTAGCTGCGCAAAATCTTGTACAACTTTGTAGTGTTCAAGGACAAACATGTGCAAACATTTTAAGCTATGTCTGGCTCCGGCATGACACAGTCATACATGTAGGATTTATAATTTTATATATTTAGCGTTATCGATAGGGATTTAGTTTCGTCCCGAAATCCCGAGGTCGTCTGCCGCATTATGTTTTACTTTTATATATTTTTTTATATATTTAATAATCGTCCCAAAGGCTCTAAAGCTACGATGTCGGCGATGATAAAATATTATTATTTCATACTTGCCCGAAGATAGTTGCAAACTTTCCTGCATAAAAATAGCCTGGGTGTGGATTTTTTTTTACGTGATAACGTATTATGAATCGATGAACTCCGGCTGTACTGCTGCTCAGTGTCACGTTCTGCCTGAGCCGAGCTTGTAAACGAAAGCGCGGAGCAAGGCGTATGAATCATTGTCACGTTCCGCTTGAGCGGAGCGTGCAGGCGCGAGCGTGGAACAAGAGATAGTGAGACACTATGAGTCTAAGCGTTCGGCGTCATCACGCAAAATTATCGTCCGTACACCGACTTGACATATCCATTTTTTTTTATTTACCTTTATACTTACGAACTCATAACTTGAACACAGGACTGGCAGCGTTACTACGACGATCCGAACAAGGAGCGGCTCTTGAATGTGATCTCGCTGGAGTTCTCCCACACGCGGCTGGAGAACTACGTGCAAGCGCCGCGCATCGTGCGACTCATCGACTGGGTCGACACCGTGTGGCCCCGACACCTGAAGGACCAGCAGGTATACAGAGAAAGAAATACTAATTATTTTTCTACTCCTGTACTTTTATCTGTCATTTATCGAAACTGACTGGGAAGGGAAGGTAACACGGGCAGTGGAGGTAAGTGTTCGTGTGCACGTAAAACGATTCCTCAAACCTACACTTGCGTCACAAGTCCCAGGCACTGCCCTGCTTCCTTCATCTGCAATACGATGGACTCGATACCCGCAAGGTCAATCCATGGAGCATTGCTAAGAAATCTGTCTCTTTTAGATTTCATCTTCAAGTGTTGCGTGAGTTAACCCAGTTATGAAAAATGACAAACCAAACCTCTATAATTGAAGTACGCCCTCTGAAATGTCTTCACTTATTCTGATGTCCCTTTATATATTTTTACTCATTTCATCCTCTAATAGAACGATTTTATATACGGAACTGCGTATATGAGATCTAGTTCTGACTTGTTTTTGCAAATTACTCTCAGTTTTATACTGTCACGTACAGGAGAGGCTTTCGTCGAATAAACTATCCGCTTTGACAGATAATTGAGCGCATCGAGCCTAGCTGCCTTTCATTCCTTTTTGGGCAAACCTCCTTTTTAAAAACGTATACTTTAATATGTTACCATTCTAGTTACGAAATTGTACATGTATATATGTTTTTACTTCATACATATTACATACTGATACAGCGGCGTTTTTGATCTGGGCAGAATAATTTTTTGTTGGAAATACTTAAATATACAAAAGACCATATAAGACACAGCAGCACATGCCTCTACTGTCTCCGCCATCTACCAGCTTATGTGGTGATTGTGCCGAAGAGAAAAAGATTTTTAGAAGTCAAAAGTTTCGTGGCGTCTGCTTTGCTTGTTTCATTTGCTTTTTGTTGCATAATTTTAATTAAATTAGCTCATTTTATACCTAATAACATAAGTTATCTGATAGTGAAAAAACGCAGCTCGATAGACAGAGACAGACCTATTTTTTGTTTTGTTATAGGTACCATAAGTACGGTTACATGCATTTAGTAAATGATTTTATTTACGACGTTACAAACATACAAATAATTATACAAATATGTAAAACCATACCGGGTGTAAAGGACATCGCACCGCAAACTTTGTGATAAGGCTACATTTAATTTCCTAAATAAAATCACAAAAATCATTCATCTCGGAAATCAGAGATTACTGATATTGCCATCCGTTCTTGAGCACGCAATGTATCGTAAACATTAGGAAGCAATCTTCAATAAAATGTTGACGCTTAAAACAAGTCAAAGACCCGCGCCCCGCTACCCCTGTTACGCTTTTTATGTTTTATTTACATTGCGGTTTCATGTAAAAATATTGAAGAAATTTGTTTCTGATTTAAAATCGCACTGGGACAAATAATAATAATGATATTATACAGTATTCAGTTTAAAAATGGTAAGAAAAATTGTACATTTCAAGAAAAAGCCGACGAAAAATTTCACCACTGAGGAGTCTACTACTCATGTACTAAACCTGCTTTTGTATAGTTATGAAGTGAAACTATTGTAATGACATTATAATTTCTAAATAGCCGGACTAGTTCAAATTTCAAGTCTCGTAGGATTTTAGTACTATTTCGCAATGGCTATGGATCGAGTGGCCTTACAAATGGCATCCGGTCCAGTATTAGTATTCCAAAATGGCTGAGGTACTTATCGTAACAAATGTTTGAATTTTGGAGATTGATTTCCTAAGACACGATACCCGTTACTAGTTTGTACGTTAGGCAAATCGTAGAAAGCGATAAATCAATATTTATTAATTATTATTTATTTTTTAAGCTTTCAATGTATAAAAAAGGAAATCATTTTATCATAGTTATGTATATTCCTAGCAGACAGCATATACATATTTTACCAGCATATTTAATTCCTATTTTGTATTCAAGCGTTGTATTAAAATACAATACTATATATATATATATAACGAACCTCAAGGGACCGAGTTTTAATATTCGTTATAGTGAGATTTTGTTATATAGAGGGAGTATGGAAAAATAACCAAATATGTGCATATTTGCGATAATTCTTTTATATTGCTTATAATGTATAGTTATACTATTCGGGACACATACATACATATATTCTGTGAAATTTTTCTGACATTTTTCGCTGTGCCAATAATGCAGTTGTTATGGGTTTTGACGCAACCCAACCACATTGACCTAATTTCGATGTAATGGGGAGTTTTTCATTATAACGAACAACGTTATGAAAATTATACACCGTACTTATAGTATGTTGAGTTATCGCCACAGTAATCCTGCGAAGATAAATATTGAAAGGTAATATGTTTGAAACATCTAATAGATTATAATGACACAAACTAATTAAGCTATTTCCAGAAAGCAGCCGCGTCAAATATTTAATGCGGGCGTACAAAAGAAATTTATAAACGACTTATCTG
This sequence comes from Charaxes varanes, assembly GCA_024363005.1. Lineage (NCBI taxonomy): Eukaryota > Metazoa > Arthropoda > Insecta > Lepidoptera > Nymphalidae > Charaxes > Charaxes varanes. Next base: position 11,516,796 of record JANCMC010004801.1, read on the forward strand.
GCATAAAACCGCACGATTAATGATGCGTATAATTAACTTTGTCCATCGGTGCTTAGGGTTCCGTCTCATCTACCCGAAGGAACAGAATGACGGATAGTTTAACATAAATGAAAACATGATCCTGTTGTTTATTTATTTGTTAACACATCGCTAAAAAAGTCTTCACAAATAGAAATCTTAATTCCGAGTTATCATAAAAATAAAATAAAACAGTAATTAAAGAAAACAAAATTCTCGGTACAGTCAGTTTATTCAGTACTTGATGCGTTTGATGAAACAGAATTTATTTGAGTAACCGCACCCAATGGAATTCCTGACCTCCAGCTCCAACTGCCGAGTTTCCTGTGGAAATGCAAAAAAAATCATAATTTTAAATATAAGGAACTAACCGTTCCAGGGACTTCGTCCGCGTAAAATGAAGTAAAAATAATAGACTCCATTTTAGCGTGACGATACATAGCCTATAGCCTTCCTCGATAAATGGGGTATCTAACGCTAAAAAAAAAATTCAAATCGGGCCAGTAGTTCCTGAGATTAGCGCGTTCAAGCAAAAAAACAAACTCTTCAGCTTTATAAATTAGTTATTTATAGAAGTATAGATGCTGGATAGTAAGGAATAATAAGAAAAGATATAGAAGCAAGTCACATAGAAGATACAATTTGTCGGTAGAAAGTTATTAATGAAACAATGTAATTGAAAGCCTATATGTATAAAGAGTAAGGAAATATTTGCAATCCGGTTTATTTATTTCTTTACAATAATGAGTTGTAAATTTATGCAAGGATGTGATAAAAATGAATGATGTAAATTAATATATTAAAATCATTTATTCAAATTAGTCTTATAATAATAAACGTAAACCAAAAACTAGTATTTGGTTTAATTTTTTATATATAAGGTTTTCGATCTGTAGTTTTTACATTTTTATTTAAAATTTTTGGACATAAACTAATACTTGTAACTTTTTGAATAGATATACTAAAATATCTACTTATTTTTATTTATTTTTTCTTCTTTCTATGAATTTAACTTATTTTAATTTTCAATATATAGACTAGAACAATTTTAATATAGAAAGGCTTTTTACAGACCTATAATACTTTATAGAATTGCCAGACTGTTTTCAAAAGCGATTTGGGCGGCATGTAAATTCTCAGTGGGCCGCATGCATATGTGATATGGCTACGATAGACGATTTCAAACACAAAGTATCCTATTTAAAGGTAAAAATACTGAAAATATAAAGATATTCTTTTGCTAGATGGTGTTAGGGCTTGGTCTAAAGAAAGTAGGCTTTTGTGGTTGTTACGTTTCTTTAACAAAATTCCAGATATAGCATTAAATCTCGGAATATATAGTGTATAGACAAACCAAAACGACATGCTAAAAACACGCTTATTCGTAAGACATAAGGGTTACAGGTTGGAGTTGAGTCGCTCCAGCTTTATACTTTACTAGCTGTGCCCGCGACTTCACCCACGTAAAATTAGGTAAATTAAATACATTAAATTTTAACGTAGTGTTATATAGCCTATATCTTTCCTCGATAAATGTGCTATCTAACACTGTAAGAATTTTTCAAATCGGACCGGTAGTTCCTGAGATTAGAGCGTTCAAGCAAACAAACAAACAAACTCTTCAGCTTTCTATATTAATATAGATATAGATAATTAACGGGGAAATATATTAAAAGTACTCTCAGTTTTCGTGAGAACCATCTTTAAAAGAATGGCTAACGAGTTTCTTGCTGATTCCTCACGTGGCTCGACTTTTCCGAATCAGTGGTAGGTTTTAAACAAAATCACGACTCAAAAGAACCTTCTAAGGTCTTTTACTTGAATAAACATCTTTTGATTTGATTCAAGAGTCACTGTTATAGGAAAACTTAACATATAAACATATAAGGCTGTATGGTTCACCCAACAAGGTAGTTAATCTGTACCATCAACTGATAACTAATCTAATCAGGCGCGCAACTCTTATCATTGTGACATAAACCTTGCGGCACCAAAAAAGACTTCTCTCTAAACAATAAACATAATTATAGACAATATTAATTTAGTGTTTGTTCATCACAGATTGTTCGAACCGATATGCGATAACGGTACGATGTTTTTGACGTACCAGCCCTTTATAATTGGTGTTTAATTCCGTTTTCCGTGAAATGTTACTTTTGATTCCTTTGATGATTGCCGACAACATGGAAGTGGTGCTAATCAGTTGCTTCAATTTACTTGATTGTAAATTTCGTTACAGTGATTCATGGTTGATAAATTTTGAGTGTCTGTAGAAAGGAGATATACACGAACTTCTTTTTCTTCCTAGCGATATCCTAGAAAATAATTGTCTATCACTTTAGTGTCAAATTATGAATTTATCACGTATGAATTTGAACCTTACCGAGAAAGGAAAGGCTATTAAGATATACTGAAAACTTAACTAACTTACTTTATTTTTCGGGAAATTCTTTAATGCACCGCCCCGTTCCCGCAAATGTGAACTAACTTAATCCAATTTCAATGGTTTTTAATTTTTCGCACAGAACCCTAAATCTATTTGTCTCTCCATAAAAACCTTCCCTGAAATTCAAGTGATATTAAAAAAAAGTCCCACTGGTTATCTCAGCACAGGTTATCCTAGCGAGATATCCAGGGATACATAAATTCATGGTGTTTTCCCATAAATGTTTGTAATTCATATTGAACTAAACTGAATTTGTATTTAAAATTTGTACTTGTATAATAAACTTTTTGAATTGAATTGAATAATGAACTTAGGTGTGCTATTTCTTTACTTTTGCATGTTCTCTATCTAATCCAAGGTAGAAGTAATGCGACAGTGTTAGAGCTGGTATCGTTACATGTGCCAAATGGTTATTCTTGAACTCTATTCTCTTTACCGCGATGAAGAACTTTACTAGGACAGCTTCTACTTTACAGGTGTCCGGAATTAGACATTTTTTTACTTTCCGCCACATCAAACCTTGTTATTAATAAAAATGTTCCTGGAATCTACTAACGAGCCATGATAGTTTTAGGAAATTTATGTATTAGTTCTTAAGAAATCTGTGTGCATGTATTTTGTCCCCAAAAAGCAAATTGGGAAACTATATATAATATAATATTAATAATAAAAATAATAATAATAATAAACCCAAAAGCTGCACATAATGTAAAGGTACACGAGTAGGCTGATGTCTGAATTATTGTGAAATGGTGATGTGGAAAGGCACACCAAGGTGGAAGGTTTTTGGCGAGGAATGAAAGGTGATAGAAGATATGATCAACCACCGCAAAGGAAGATCTTCGTGCCAGTTGGCTAGTCGCCGACAGTTGTTCGTCGGAAGGTCTATATATGGTAATCGTAAGTAGAAACTTCTCTAGCGCGAGTTGGTTTGTTGTATGGAGATTTTCAGTGCTTGTACTGCGGTCGTCGTCATCCGTACAGCGCCATCTTGGTTGCTTTGGTGTAACCTTTTCCACTCGACATCATTGCCATCTCAAATACGTTCAAATACCTAATTTTGTAATACACAATTCAAACCTTATCATTTGATACCCCACTCGTATACACGGTGACATTGTCGCGGTTAGGATTAGGTTTCCAGGGTGTTCGGTACATGCAATGTGACTACTAGGTAATAGTGTGGTTGGTGACCATAGATATGACCGGCGCAGACTCCAGCACGTCGCCGTCCTGATTCTCTCCGGTATCCTCAGTGGCGACGCTCGCTTTTCTTTTCATTTCATTGTTATTTTCCTCTCGTGTCCCTACGAAGTAAGAAAAAAATGTCTGTTCTATTTGCGAATGGCTGTTTTTTTTTTAATTTTGATTGTTCATCTAGTTGTTTCAATATTATTAAGCAAAAAAACGAAAAAGATGTTCAAGTATTATAATTAATGTTTGATTATTTTTATACTATACAGTTTTAACCTGTAATCAACTTTCCTGCACAGATTTAATTTCAATTTATTTTCTTATTCCTCTCATTATGAATTAAAATATAATGTACACGCGTTTATTTTATCAAGACGCCTGTACTCTGTATATGATCAAGGACAAGCACATTTTGTCATCTCAGTGGTGTAAAAATTTAATGTTTTACAAGTGTGTATAGTCTGTATGTTCAATAAATGTAAATACAGAGCAAAACGAGGGACTTACATAAATGGATTACACAATATCAGTCGAATGATACAAGAAATAACAAATACGTATCATTTTGTAATGAGGAATAGGTACAAGGCATTGATTGTCATTCAAAAGTTATTTACTTTTATTAGAATGTGGGTACTTTCACACAATAAAGACACTCCGAAAACCTAGGAAAACTTTTAACACATTCACTTTGAACATTAATGTAGAGACTTGAAAAAAATTGAGACCGCTTGGAGTGTAATCATACCTCAAATTATTTTGTAAAAAATATATTTCAACTTTCTATTCCAGAGCACCTGTAAAACTCTAAACGAATAAAACATTTTTTTCTGTAATACATATGTATAATCCGTTTTATTTATGCTTGGTTTTTTAAAGGCAATTAAAGTAAACGATTCCCTACACTGGTTATAAAATACTCACCATTTTCTTGTGGTCCACAAGATAAGAAAAGGTCGGTGTTTTATTGCCCCGGCAATGTAAACCAGTCAAAGCACCGATCCCCAACATAAGTATAGCTTTAGTAAAGCTAATACTTAAATTTAGCCATTTTGAAATAGCAGCCAGGGACTTAAGTTTCACGGATGTGTGAATTACTTGCACATAGCACAGTTGTCGATTTTTGGGTATCGTCAAATTCTGTTGGCAGTATTATTCAAAGGTAAGCTAAAGTCAAAAAATCATGTACTTCAATTAGCTATTATAATAACAGTTTTAATGTCGTTTTTTAGGGTTCCGTAATACTACAAGGAACTCTTATAGTTTTGCCCAGTCCGTCCGTCTGTCTGTCTGCCATAACTTTCTTCTACAACGATTATTTATTTTTATATATTGTAAGATACTAGCGGACCCGCCAGACGTTGTCATGTCCGAACGTTGGCTTAAAAAATAAATAAAAATATTATACTAAAAAAATCGAATAAAAATTACGAAATGTTCCAAGTTGAATTAAATTACTGATAGTAAAGTTTGATCAAAATAGGTTCAGTTCTCTCAGATAATAAAGCGAACAAGCATAGTAACATGAGATTTTTATATTATAAATAGATTTTGGTGATACATAGTTCAAAATTAAATCTTTATATGTATAAACAAGTGCGACCTATCACGGAATTTCGAAAACCACGGGTCGTACAAAGATTAAATTTGGCAAGAAGGTAGTTTTACTTAGTAGATTTCCGGTAAAAACGGATGATTCGATAGGGCTTTCGCAAGTTTACTCGGTCGAAGTTACGGAAAGCTGCTAGTATTATATATTACTTAAGATTTATGCTAAAAATTGGTTAACCGTAAAGTCGGTTTACAGACGATAATTATTTTATGTGGTAGCGCCGATCGTACCTCTCTATTACTTCTTCCGCCCCTCGATCGCACGCTTGGCTCAGGCGGAACGTGACAATGAGTCAAGCTTTTTCGTGCGAGCAGCCAGCTTTCATCGATTTCCAATCGAGAGCCATTAATCTCGCAAGCTTAGGCGGGAAATAGCTAGTAATTAATATAGCGTTAGCATTGCAAAGTATAGCCTAGCATGTAAAGTAGACCTTTGTTACGGCTCTGTAGGACGCAACAAGTATTCGCTCGGAGGAAGCGGTGATTTATGACCTTCATTGTTTCGTTGCTGTTTAGAATCTCTCGCATCCTCAATTAATTTCGATACCGTTTAGTTCGCGGGCCGGACCAACACGATTTCGCCCGGTTGGTCATTTTTATTGTTATATACGGGCTACTGGAGGCCCTAACTTAATGTATTTTAAATGAATCTAAACTATTATAGAGTGAGTTCAGTCTAAAAATGCACGCCCCTTGAAAGTATTCACCACCACTTGCAAAATAGTATGTAAACGAATACATGCAAACTCGTCAATGTCATTGGCGTTTAGTTGATCTTGCAGTGCGTGGTTCAATTTGACTTTAAAATAAAATCAAAATCGCTGCACAAAAAATGTATGAAAAATTCGTCAGTTTGCTTAGGTATCGATTGTTTTGGTATCGAATACTTTCTCGTGTCCGCTGCGGCTAACGAACGCAGCGTTGCCGAAGTATATTGTTTAAGAAAAGGGGGTCAGAAGAAAGCGGGCGGGCGGGGCGCGGCTGGTCACTCGCCTATCGGTGGAAAGGTCACGGCCATTACTCGAACACAGCACCGGAAACAAATCGCCAACTCGAACTAGAATCATTCAGCGGTGGGCAACAATGGGGCCTTTTTGTTTGGATTCCGTTAACCGATATAATGTTACGGATTTCTCTTTTCGCAGTTTTACACCAGCACTAATTGGTTCGAATGCGATCGCTGCATTGGAATTTTTTTTTTATAGCGCATTCATCAGTTCGCATGCGAAACGGACGAGATGAAATTTTATGTGCGTTTATATGGTTGTAAAATACTGTTTGAATAAAGCGAAAGAATTACGGTCTTATCATCGTTTTTGTTATTCGTGTTGCCTATTAAACTCAGTTTAATTTGTGTGACTTAGGAAACGGTCGTAGTAATGCTAAATTTTCAGGTTCTCACGCGAAGTCCGCTGATTAAATTCACCTTGTATTAGATCATTCATAAATCACGTCACACGGGGGGTATGGTATCATCAAAAGCGATTAAGTCTTATAAGGTTGGACAAAGAGAAACATATGGCACGTTGTGTCCACTTCCTAGAAATCCATTTTAGGGATTAAACAGGTGAATTTGTATACGCTACGCGATCTCCGCTACAATTTAATATATGGTTGGAAGTTAGAACATAGTGAATGAACCTATAATTAGGAAGAAATTTATGATATCTTAAGCTTTAGGTTTATCTTTAGCTTTAAATTCTTCTTATCCTTCCAATCTATAGATAAATTGAAGGGTCTGTCTGTAACGACGAATTTTTTTTTTTACTAATATGATATTATGAGATTTTTGCATTCGGCTGATGACATATGTTCCTACAGCAAAAACAGAAATTACAATATTTCTGTCCGTCTATTCGTTTCGGGTAAACTCCGAAATGGCTGGTCCGATTTTGAGAAGACTTTTACTGGTAGATAGCTTATTTTACAAGGAATAACATAGACTAATTTGCTTTTAGCTAAATAATTAGAAGCGTTCCGCCTACAGAAATTAAAAACCCTCAAAACTTTAACAAAATCACCCGCGTGAAGTCGCGGGTTGCAGCTAGTTAGAATATAAATATCATAACACAAATATATTTATAACCCAGCGAGATCGGAGTTCGAACCAAGTGTCTTACGGATTTTAGCCAGACCTTTTGCAGTGGAACGTCTGAGGATTCAAAGTCACTTCGTCGCAATGTGTTTTTGGCCATACTCAACTACGAGATGGGTTTTTACCGACATGTGAGCATGTTGGTGGGTTTAGATCAAACGGACATAGAGCTAGAGATAGAACAGAGCATTCTTACTCGATCTTTTGGTGTAAGCGAACGGCTCTTATTAGCGTTTGCACCAAAATATCAACGAGTAAAAAACTTGAATTGGAACTCGAATCTTTATTAATACAGACAGAACAACGATAGAGTTATCTACGTCAGTTTAAACTACAAGAGTTTGTTAGAGTAGGGGTCGAATGAGAGCATTCGCTCGTCAGGGGGTAACTATCAATTTGCATGTGCCACGTTCTCGTGATGCTTTTGGGATTACCGCGGTTTTGTTCCGCGTCTCAAATGTTTGCTGAAACACAAACTAATGACTTTTACGCTGTAATAAGGAATAAGATCTTGTAGCTGCCGCTACATAACGAGATGGCAATGATGTCGAGTGGAAAAGGTTACACCGAAGAAAACTAGATGGCGCTGTACGCATGACGTCGACCGCAGTACAAACACTGAAACTCTCCATACAAACTAACTCACGCTAGCGAAGTTTTTATATATATAGACCTTCCAAAGAACAACTATCGGCGAGTCGCGGCCGCCCCGGGCAACTCCAACTAGCCCGGAAACGAAGATCTTCCTGTGCGGTGGTTGAGCATATCGACCTTCGCTCCCACCTTTCATTCCTCGCCGAAACTTTCCACCTTGGTGTGCCTTTCCCACAGATCTCATCCTTATTTATAAGACTGCGGCTAAGTTCCAACAGCATCTTGAAGATGTTTGCGAGAATGGACTCACCCGCACTAAACCATTTTATCAGAATACCGGTGAGCAATAGAGAATAATAATAATTCAATAATTAAATTAAATAGCATTTCATTTTACTAACACAGTTCTAAGATTTCTTTGTTCATTTTATTTACTAACACATTGACCATGCGATGTCTGATTAATAAAGAAATTTGAATTTGAATATACATATATATGTCGATTATAAGTGCCTAAAAAGGTCATGATATACGCTGTTATATCGATAAGTAATATAACCTAGAAATAAAACTAACCAAGCTAAACACAGGTAATGTAAGATTGGAGGGACGGTTTTATTTAATACATGATTCAATACCACTGAAGTAGCATTTCGGTTTTTTTTCAGGCAACGGAGAGAAGCCATTCTAAATCTACAACATCCATTAGCCTCACCTGGAAAAGGCCGAAACCTTTCAACCGTAGATATTACGAAGGAACTGTAATTTAGCACAGATTTCGGTATTACGGTGTAAATCCAAATAAAATAGCAAAGTGTGTGTCAAGGCACCCTTATGCAGAAGGGTTCCGTATCTGATAAGCCGTTACATATTATTTCTATGATATCATAATATTTTATTTTGCTCATTTCTTTCTGTTACCGAGACCAATAAATGTGTGACCAATTTTAAACAGCACGTAAAACAGTGGGTCCCGAATAATGTCACTGAATAATAGGAGTCATAAGATTGTAAAGATTAGGGGAAAATACGGGTGATGACGTCAGACGGCAGTCTGTTATCTCAATTCATCCCACAGACAATGTATTGCAGAGGATGTCTCTATAATCTAACCGGATCCTGGTACTAGACCGGGATAACGCTAGAAAGAAGAAGTAGAGATTTTTTATATTAATTCGTAAGGTGGAAAACAAAATGTATACTAGCTGCGCGATTGCTGACGGCCTCAATATATAATTATAAAGTTGCTATTGTCATACACTATCCCACGACATAAATCGCGGAAATATGCGTTTGTATTGTTAAGAAAGCGATAAAGTTGTTCATGGTAATGTGCGAAGAAAATACTATATCGTAAAATACTAGCTGTACCCCGCGACTTCGTCCGCATGGACGACTCTTATCACTTAGGGGATTAAAAATAGTTTCTGGATGGATTAATATCATGTTTATAAAAATACCTTCACAAATAATTCATTATTTTAGAACAAATTTTGTTAGCATAAAAAAGGTTATAGTGAGGCAACCTTAAGAGATAGACATATGCTGTCGTGGACTTTTATTTAGAACTCTTAAAGGGGAACAATTCTGTCATACATAATTTTTGCGAAACTTTAACCGTTTACGTAGCGCACGCAGCGGAAGCTCTCAAAAGGGAAGAAAATCCTCCGATTTTGAAACATTATTCTTTGGTGCACCGCTCCTATTGGTCATAGCCTTCCTCGATAAATGGGCTATCTAACACTGAATGAATTTTTTGAACCAAAAAAAGTAGTTCCTGAGATTAGCGCGTTCAAACAAACAAACTCTTCAGCTTTATATATTAAAGTATAGAATCATAGATATTATATATTTAGACATGGATTATGTTCTTCAGGTATATTTTGTTTATCTACCGGTGATGATGATGGATTCTTGTCGATTAGGTCGATTACGCTTTGTATTGTTACGTGCTATATGTACCGGGCGTTGGTGGACTCGTGTAAATGACGACTGGCCGACTAGGAAGTTTTTTTTTTTTTTATAAAGTCAATTTGTAATGATCTATAGAAGGCGCGGCGCTAACGGTATACGCCTTGCCTTCTACTACCTTAAAATAATTATGGATTATTTAGTGCATGAGTGTATAACAATCTAACAAGGAACGACTAGGATATGTTGTCATAAAGCGAAAAATTTAAAAGTTATTATCGACGCGTTTTCTAATTCACGCTATCTCACTCTAATGGAAAACAGAGAAGGGCTTGTAAACGTCTACTTGAGTTAAACTTCTGTTGTTTTGATTTGATAGAAGTATGGATCGGATGTTAGAGCGCAGAAGTAGATTGTGCAAAGTTATTTTCTATTTGCGAAGATTTCCCATTGTAGAGTACTGAACATTTCGCTAAAATAGGCATGACAATAAGTTTTGAAAAATTTATTTATAAAGTTCACGAGTATCTACTATTGCAAAAAAAATATATATATTTCTGCAGAAATCAAATTTTTCTATAGAAAAAAAAAACATTAAAAATTTAGTAATTAAAATTCGATCCAAGACACTCCAAGTTGTTATGACATCACTTTATGTTATCAACGCGTTCCACAAAGCGTCACCTCGTCGTTTTCGCCGCTACTGTAACGATCCCAGTCGTCGAATTTCGATTATCTGAATGAGGGCTTTAAAACGTTGCGATCGCTTATTGGAGCGCATTTATAATATACGGTAACGTCATACGCTGTGTTCCACCTATCATGGCGGATTGTTGTATTTTGTAGATTCACTTTATTGTTAATACCTATTAGTTTCGCTCGCAATATAAAAATAAATACGTTTGTTAAGCTTTATGCATCTTATTTTATCAGATTCATATATAATTTAAATGATTTCTGATTACTGTCGTCATGCCTATTAATAATATGGTTGATGTAAACTTTAAACGAGGATGACACAAGCTTTAATTTAAGCTTAGTAGGAGGGGATAAAGGGAATATTAGACATACTTAAAAAGTATTCCTAATATTCTTTAAAAACAAAAAAAAAACTTTATAAGGCCGTAACGCCAAACGACCTTGATCGTTACAGAAACTTGTACCTTCTATGATGCAACCGAATTTGTAGGCAAATGTTATTACATATGCTACTTCTGTTGAATGCTGTCCAAAGAAGCACCCTCGCTTGGACAAGCCGAGTCAGGCCGTCTCATATCTCTGAAAAATCCCATATCCCCAACGAAAATCACACGGTCGCCCGCACCGACCGTACCTACATTACCTGAATAAGATCCACTGGAAAGGACATCGACTATTTACTATTATTTGTTAAAAGTACTGTACTTTAAGTAATGGTGTACACAGGCTACTGACTGGTCGTCTAGATTGGGTGGGGAAATCCGGGTCAACTCCATGCATGATGGGTTGACGACATAAGAAGAATGGCGGGAAGGGACTGGATACGAGTGATAGGGGAGAGTGGCTGAAACATTGGGAGACATCCAGCAGTAGGCGTTTAAATGCTGATAGATAGATAGATAGATAGATAGATTAGAAGTACCTACCTATTTATATTCTAAAAAAAATAGCAGTGCGTGTAACCTTTACTCACGATAGATATTAAACTTCTTTAACATTGTGACAGGTGACAATTAATTTAAAAATAGTGAACACAAATTAATTAATCAACGAATTTTAATATGCACGTGAATGATACAACACGTTGACTAAGATGCTTTTGAAGGCGCAATACTACGAGAGTTTTGTATTAATTTTAAAAGGGAAACTTTTCTTTTAGTATAAAAAAATAATCACTTCACAATCCCTTACACATTCGCATTTTTTACTTTCCCATTAAGTTTAAAACTCCGGAGAAAATGATAATAAATAAATTACCTTTTTATCTTTTTGTTCCCCTGCATGTAGGCCTGTTCTAGAGACTCAGGATTTGCGTTTAAATGAATTCACTACTCTTTATAGTATTGGTAACAAAACTACACTGATTTTCCGATGTGCCTCAACGCACGTTTCGCTTCGACACCGAAGCATCATCAGGAGATAGACTCTACACTCTCGTCTTTACGAATAACCATTGTAGAGTCTATCGGTATCTTTGTAGATTCGGTGGTGTAGCTTTCGGGTTGCACTATTACACCCATTTTCCCTCGTATTCATATTTTTTTTCATGCATGTCATGGATTACCGCAACGCCCAATTCTATCAGTTAAAAGAAAAGAACATTTCAGGTTCTAGTACTGGACGCTGGTAACTTAGTGGAATTCGACCATCCGCACGTGTTGTTGCAAAATAAAAAGGGATACTTTCGCAAGATGGTCGCCGAAACTGGTCCCGCGATGGCTCAGTTACTGCACAAACTTGCAGCGGAAGTAAGATGTTTGCTTATATTAAGCTTTTGCATGCGGTAACGCTCGCGTTATTATTATATTCTTCGGGAAAATTATTTTTTCTACATAAAACAAATATTATTTATCTTCTGTAGTACATACTACAGAATTTAAATAATATTTGCAGAATAAAACAAAATTCGTCGATTCCTATTAGATGACATTAGACTAAATATGGTCATGAATATAAAAAAAAATCATTCTCAGTCCTTGATGCTTCTGCATATGTAACATGGAGACTACATAAAGGAATGACATCTCTGTGCATTAAAAATGACCGTCAAATTACGCAACTAAGGCGGCTCCACATCAGCGTCTTGGTAAAATTTAAAAGCTATTATTGGTCAATTTTGTTTTGTTTAGTTTCTATCTTCATACAATGCCGCGCCGTTCTGGAAGGATATCGGCCAATTCATTTACTATTGCTACACTCATATCATACCATTTGCATACACCAGCGCCATTCTGGACGTTCTTTGAACTACATTAGATAGAATCTCCATAGCTTAACGGTATAAGGTATGGACTGAAATCCGCAAGGTACCCGGTTCAAACCCTACCACCGTTGGGGTATTGTCGCACCCACTCATAATACAAGCTTTTAATTTAAGCTTAATAGGAGGAAGTTGAGTTTATATGTATCATGTTTTTGAAATAAAACTTCTTTAAGCACGCTTGACTTGGGGAGCAAGTTGGTGAACCTTTACGCTCACGTTCATTCTAGTATAAACGGAATTGATTTACTATTTGTATACAAGAAAACCCTGCATTTTTATCTTTACCCAAAAGAATTTGGCTTGCCCACAGTTCATTCATCAAAAATCTAGTATTTAAAATAAAACTTGCAATAAGCTATGAGACTATTTCTGAGAGACTAGTTTATACTATATATCTTGAAGCCAACTAAACTTAAAATATAAATAAATCAACAAAAACAAACTTTCACCTGGTTAATTGACTATCATGGCCATTTTGTGACGTAATGTCTTGTCAAACAAACAGTTGCACTTGAGCGTGATCGGAGTACGTTAGCAACAACATTTTGTTTGACAAGATATGATGCGCTGTGCGTTATGCACTCTGATTGTTATTCGGTATCGCGTGACTTTATATTGATTTATATTTTCCGAAATATGAAACAATCTGACATTGTTTAGTAAATCCACTTGATGATTAACTTAAGTGGTCACTGCCCTATCGATTAGATGGGATCAAAGTCGCGAAAAGGGGGTTGGATGACATCTCAACACGTCCCGTCAGAGCAGTGCCGACTGAAACAGTGGTAGAAAGGGACAAGTGTACCAACAACCCGAATTCAACTTAATTTACTTTCTCATACAACTGTAATTACAAGGGCGAAATTATTCTTGGCAGAAAACTCAAAAGGCGTTAGAGAGGAGTGGGTTTAAGCGTATACAGCCATATGTCGAAAATTTAGGTTTAATTTCTATTGCAGACATTGCATTGCTGCTACTCCTTCAATGTACTCTGACTTTTAAGTGGCAAGGTGAGATCAACGAAAATCTTTCTTTAAAAATGTTTGTTTACGTAAAACATCAGTAGCAATTCTTTTGGTATTTACAGGTGGAAGTAAAATACATTACATACAATTATTATCATTAGATTGTCTTCAGAGTATAAATATAGATATTAAGAGCTTAATCATTTTTTGTTAGTTCCCGACCTACATATCAGAGTGAAATTTTTGTAAAATACGATTTAACGACCGATACTCACTTGCAAATATCGCTTCCACCTTTCGCATCTCCAGATATCAAAGTTCGCCAACATTCATGCACCTGCATATCAATTGAACGTTTATTTATTTCAATAACCGAAAAATATTAGTGAAAGTGCGTACAGTTTAAGAATGCAGGTTACTCTAAAGTTTTCACTTGCAAAATAGTGTCTAGACACAAACACGCAAGCTCATCAATATGATTGGCATACATTGCTTGGTTGAGTTTGATATTAAAATAAAAACGCTGCACACACAAGCAAGCGATTGCTATGAAATAGTGGAGGGTCATGCATTTTTAGACTGTAATATCTATACTACCGTACACCAGTACCTCATCTACAAGTCGGTGTGCAAAAGCGGAATCCTTAATTTGACCGTCATAAGCTATTTGAGAGACAGGTTCCTCTTCCAACAGTTTGTAATAACGGAACCAATCGACAGTTGCTTGCAGAAGCCCTGGGAACTCTCTTTCTACATCCGTCAAATTGTGTACCCTATTCAAGTTGGGATAGCACTCATCTATGGCTATCACTTTCCAGTCAGTCTTTCCTGCTTCTAAGACCGCTAGAGCGCCAAGAATCTTTACCAAACGGACATGTCCAACCTTCCATATGTGTTCAGATATGTCAATCACATCTAAGGGTCCATTATCACCACGAGCCTGTAATTCTGGATCAATATGGTATGGACTATGCCACGTTTGGGGTAGCACACCATAGTTCCATATGTAACCACGATGGGGAAAGAGATTACACACAAATCGCAATTCATCTTTTTTCACATCCTGCTTAATTGGGTTTAGAGGTTCTTCAAGACTAATCCCCATTTTTGCGTTGGACCATCGTGGCGCGCGTACAACCATATGTGCGAATGGTTTACTCCATAATGGAATGTCGTGCAGTGCTGAAATTGGTCCATCATCGTCATCTGAAGTAAAAAACAAAATTGTTCACATTTTAATCTCAAAATGATATGTTGACATTAAGAACTCAAGAGGAGGTCAAAGCATAATCAACAGTTAGCATTTGAGTTGATCGCTAGTTTAAGCAGTTCTTCCAGTGGCCAGGTAACAGGTGGGTGACCCAATCTAATGCTGGGTTTAAAATATCAGACCTCTTCTGAGTTTTGGAGGGCAGGTAGAACAGTGGGTCCCAATTAATATCACTGAGTGAGATTGTGGGACTTCCAGGAGTAATATCAGGTGCCAGTTGGTCATCAACAACAACAAATCACATCATCAAGTAACTCATATCATGGTAAGGCTATGCCAACAATGCAACTTTTGCTGCATTAACATGGTGAATCCATGGAATGTTAAGAAATTTGTCTCAAATATTATACATAAATATGTATATGTTTACCTATAATTTTCAATGTTATTTGTCACTTTTCAACCACAAGTCTAATAAATACAAAGCCTGATTGAAGACAATTTCAATCACGAATAATTGTCATATAATTTTGTCTTTATTTTGTTTTTTGAAGATGACTGATGAGACAGTATCTTTGTACGCAAAGAAATAATTCAAACTTAAATCAATCTTATCCTTAAAAAAGACGCTTATTACTCTATTCAGCACTTACTCATGTAAACGCGGTAATTTGGTGTCAGAGGAGCTCCTCTTTCCACTGGATAATACATCTTAATTTTAACAATGCTTAGTATCTACTTAATAGTAAAAATATATTTTATCTGACTCTCAAGACTAAAATATAAATACTTGGGTATAATTATGTTCGTCGTACTTCACTTACTCTTGTGCTTCGTCGCTAGTGACAAAAAAAAACACCACTTTAGTCTGCGATTAACAATATGACAAGTACATGTTGTTTATAATCAATACTATATTTCACAACAATTGAAATATTATAAGTTGTGCAACGTTCAAGTAAGAATGCAATTGATTTTCCGTTTGTCTTTACTTCAATGTTATTGAATTTATTCTTTAGCAAAGTTTAGCAAGTGTCGTCGCATGCGCTACTTAAATTTTTGTAGTAATTTACGATAAATTTATGGCATTCAAATTTCAAAAATTCAAACCGTGAATTGTGGAAGGAACCTAAAGTCAGAAATAAGAAATTAAATGTCAATTGTCAGTAGGCCCTACAGGTTAAACATTTCAATGTTAGATTAGATACAACAAAGATTATTTATTAGGCCGGAGCCAGACATGGCTTCATTTGAATGATCATTACAATGATCATGTAGTGTGGCCAGGGACTATGTGTAGCTGCGCAAAGTTTCTTAGAACTTTGTAGTCGTTAAGGACAAAAATGTATAAACACTTTGAGCTATGTCTGGCTCCGGCATTAACTTGATTATTCTACAATGTGCGTTTAATACTTAATAGTTACTAGCCAGCCTTCCTTTTATTATTCATTCGATATTACTATTTTTAATTTTAACAAAAACCACACCAGGAATTAACTTAAAAATTACAACAGTTTAACTTGTTTTAAATAGAATATGGATATTTCAGTGGAAAGTAAATGGTTCAAAACGTATAACATTTCTAGTTAACTCCACGCACTAAGGATAAATTATAAAGAATATTTATCATAAGATTATCAGATACTGTTTAGAGACATCAAGTACATATTATTATTTATTACACCGATGTTACATCACAACACAAACGTCAAAACGTGAAATGAAATCAAATTTTCGTCGAAATGTCATTCGCACGAGTCTCGTCGTTAGTAGTGCCGCATGTTTCGCTGTTTGTCAAACAGATTAGCCGATCGATATCTTTATCTGGTGCACGTTCAACTGTAACTGCAGCAGCTAATAACTTAAAGTCTTCTAAGATGTACATCGCTGAGGAACGTGGATCTCCATACTCGCCCGACTACCGGGTTTATTTCAGTAAGTGTCAATTTAATATGAGAATGAAGGTATCGGATAAAAGACCGATTTGAAAACACTTCCGTGTATGCAGAAGTGTATTAAAGTATAGAATAGCGGTGAAAGGTCTGACCTTTGATATATTATGACCTTATCCGTATTAGTTTCATTATCTCTAATTTACTTACTTTAGATGTACATGATAAAAAGTTCGCTCCATTAACAGAAAAGTGTCTTTACTTACTCTGCAAGTACTTTTTAAAATACAATGTTAAATAAAGGTTTACTAGTGAAAATCTATAACTAAATTGATTGCATAATACAAAAAAGGAAAAATGAATGTATTACCTTGTTTATGTGACAAATACTTTTTAGTGGTTTCACTTTCACTTCCCATATGTTCAATTTAAAACAATGGTTTAGTTAATTTCCTGGTACAATTTCTATGTTACTTAATAAACATATTGTGTTTCAGAAGTATTTGATAAATCTTGTAAGGCTGATAGTCTTATCAGTGCTATTTCCTGTCTTTGTTGGTGTGCATTTAAATCCCTTAAGTGCATTTAAATTTCGACTTATGAATTTATATTATAATAAAGTGGGATAGATTTGTCAATATAGGATTTTATTTATGAATTTTTGTAATAGTCAAATCTAAAAAAAGTTCAAACTTAAAATGATATGAATGTATTGTTATTTTCTTAGGACATTAAGGTAATTTGGTCTTTTTGGTGACTTATTAAATACAACTAAGATAAAAAGAAGTAGGGGTGTGTAGAAATTTTCCAACAACTTCAAAAAAGGGGAGGTCACAATTAAACTGTAATTTTTGTCTATTATCTCAGAAATATAATATAGGTGAACCAATTTTGATGATGGTTTATTTATTTGAAAGCTGGTGCTTCCTGTGTTCTCTCATTGCAATTTCCTTGAGTTCTGACAATTTTAAGATGGTTTTTTAGTGTGTTAAAATTTTATCATTACAAGTTCAAGGCAAGGACATGATAATGGCCGGCAACGCATCTGCGAGCCCTCTAGTGTTGCAGTTGTCCATGGGCGTCGGTAGACACTTAGGTCCCCCCCTAAACCCCCGGGTCGTTTGCCTCTTGTCATATAAAAAAAAATGTTAACTTAGTTCTTTTTCACAATCATACTTTTAAGCTTATTTTTATAAACAAGAGGTAAACGGGTGACTACCTACGTCTATGGACTACCAGAAGGCTCACAGAGGCGTTGCCGGCCTTTGAGAAATGTCCTCTTGAAGGTACCTAAATTGCTAAGTCCCTAAGTTAGCACTATAGTAACTGAAATGACAAAACACGTTGTCCAAGACAGGAATTTCGTTGAAATTCGCGCGATTGTCAATTTTAGGACCTCTAGATTGGTGTAGCAATTAAAACAATTGCGGGTTTATACAATTCTCCATATTATTGCACAAAAACAATGCTATTAGCGTGTTATCGGAATAAGTTACACGGATACTGTTAATCTTGTTTATTATCCCTTTATCGCAAAGTCTTGCAACATTACAATAACAAGATATCTTCATCAATAAGTAATATGATGGCTTTGGCATGAACTGAAGACCTAATTTAATTATAATTTAAAAATAAAATATTGCAGTTTTTTTTATGTTACAAGGGGCAAACGAGCTGGTAGCAGGCAGCTAAGCGCCCGCTGAAACCAATGGACACCTGCACAACCAGGAAGCAAGCAGATGCATTGCTGGCCTTTAACGTCGAGTTTAGGCCACCGGGAAGTCTCACAAGCCGAATGAAACGCGACAACAATACCATCACTTGACGTGACAGAATTGCCGCCACTTCACGCCGATCTTATGTAAGAAAGAGGTACTTGCACCCGGATACGCCGGCCCAATTCGGCAACAAGCATGGCGCTACCTCTAATTAGAAAGACAGGAGCGAAGGAAAGGGATGGAGTAAAAGGATATAAAGGTAGATGGGGAGGAGAGAAAGAATGCAGATGGGGCGATAAAGCGTGTGCAACAAGCTGTGAAAGTGGTCGGAGAACAAAACGCTTGCTCGAGCACTGGAACAAAGCTCAATAATAGCATTAGGTTCGTTTGTTTGTTTGTCGGTCGGTTGTCCACAAGCCGGCAGACCGTTCAATTTGTAAGACTTCTCGGTGGCCTAAACTCATCATTAAAAGACCGGCTATGCATCTGCTAGCGACCTGGTCATACAGATGTCCATGGGCGTCGGTAGTCACTTAGGTGGATCGCCTGCTTGTTTGCTCGTTGTAACATAAAAAGAACAGATGCCTTGTAGGGTTAGCACAACATGGAACCCTTATAGTCTCACACTGTCCGTCCGTCCGTGTGTCCGTCCGTCCACCGTTCCGCCCGCAAGGTGGTCACCCTAGCATTTCTAAACTGTTAGACGAGACTTGAAATTATCCATGTTGATAGAACATGCTAAAACTATAAAACTTTTGAACAAAACGGACAACAACTTTTGACCTTATTTTACAAGTACGTTTATCGGGTATCAGATACGGAACCCTTCTATATAAGCGTGTCTTGACACGCTCTTGGCCCTGTTATTTCTTGACCACACAATTATTAATATAACATTTTTTAAAGCGCAATAAAATGACAAATTTACATTCCCTTACAAAATAATAGTAAGGTCAATAAATATGTAAAGGATTTGCGTATTAATATAAAAACTTGACAAAAAAACAAAACATCCCCAAATTCCATCTCCCAAACCAGCGAATCGTCGCTAATTCTTTCTAAATAAACCCGTCTGAAGCCTCGCCGACTTCCATTATACACCTGAGTTTCATAAAAAAAAAATACATTTCCCCGAAACCCGCCCGCCCGGAAAATGAAATGTGCGAAAAATAATTAGGCCCGCGCACGAGACGATACTTTCGCATTAATATTCAAAACTTTAATGAAAAAAATATTAAAAGGATCCCTTCCTTGGATTTTATCCTTTTTCCCATTAGGGCGGGTCGGACTACGGTATCTGTGGAGACGGTTCTACCAAAATATTTATTTAAACGTAAAAAGATGTAAAAGTGCAAAGTGACAATATTTAGCGTTTATACGAAAACATCTTTACACACGGTTGTCTTGGCGAGTAAGCTGGTGGGTGCGCGTCGAGAGCGTTACGAAAAGTGTGATCGGGCGCCGAAAGGAAGTTGAGAGGAAAATATGTCAGTGAAGATCGAAAGAGAGAGAGTTACGTTTCGCATATTACTGTAGGAATAAGAGAGAGACGTGCTAGCACACATTTTATTTTTCTTTTTCCTTCACTTTTCGTGTATTTAAGACACAGTGACACGGATCATATCTACCGAGGTTTTCTGGATGTGTAAAATCTCTTCTATTTATTCACATATATTAAAAAGAGTATATTTATCCCGCGTTAAAAAGAGTTAAAAAGCGTTAAAAAGAGTATATTTATCACATATATTAAAAAGAGTATATTTATATATACTTCTAGAATTCCATATTTATCCCGCGGTAGATTTACGAACTTGGTGTAGGTTTTATAGAAAGCTTCCCTTACCTGCCTGGTCTTTGTTATTTTATCTAATAAAAAAATTATACTACAAATAAGTGTACTAGAAAAATCTAGGTATTTAGGTTAGTGTATTGGAATTTTGGTGGTATACCCCTCCCTCCCTAGGCTCAGGTAACCACAGTTACCAACGTAAAAATTAGGGCGTCTTTCATGTTATAATAATTGCTATCTATTGATTCATCTGTACAAGAAACGTAAGTGTTACGAAAGAACGAAAAATTAAGAAAGGTAACATTTTTAACCGAAGACTTAAGTCTCGATATCTAACATATTTGGTAATACATATTCGTTTATGTGATAGTCATGTAACGCTTTATTTGGTAACTGTACGTTTTAAGAATGTTTTTGTATTCATGACACGTGTTTTATTGAAATTTGTAGCCAAGAGTTTAGCCTACATTTCACAAACCGCGAAAGATGCAATAGAATAACTGAGGCCCTAGCACGAACATTTCGAATTCGAAGATTCGACTGTCTTTATGGGGTCTCACATTATATCATAACAATAATCTTCACACGAGTTCTCACGACGAAGTAAGCATGCTTTACAAAATAATTTAAAACTATTTGACCTCTTCCGTTTATATTATTTTATTCTCATTATTAAAGAAAACGCAAAAGGAAAACGGAAAAGAATATTTAAAAATTAGCAAAAAAAAATCCAGAGTTGGTAACGTCTTCGGACTAATCCAATTCCAATAGTTGGTGTTCGTAGTGGACCTTCTCGACTAACCGTACATCAGGGAGGACAACGTCTGTCTCTTCGTTCAGTACCAGCTAGCAAGATAGCAAGACGAGGAGCATCAGATAGCAAGACGAGAGGAAACGCCGGCCTGCTACGTAGAATATTCCGACTGGACACCTCAGCTGCACTCATTCGTGTCGCAGATCGGAGGGGACCTCTCGCATGGGAGTATTACTGACGTAATACTCTTCAGCAAAGCAGGAGGGTACGCTTTAGCCTCCTTCAGTGAAAGGACAACGTCTGTCGTAGATTATATTTATAAGTAAAATATCAACCTCATAATAGCGAAAGCAGTTACTCTAACCAAATAAAGATGAGACCGTCACGTTAGGGTGGAATTATATGAAATTCGTGATATTAAAATCGGTAAGGTAACATCCATTACAGCGATTGGTTCTGTGTCACTCGTAACTTGCAAACAGACGTATAAGGGAAAGACAGGTACTTAAATATTTAGCTCGGCGCTCGGAACCGGGTGCGGTTGACAGTGATTGCTGCTGGCACTGAAAATTTATAGAAAAACTAAAACTATTGTATTATTGAATTGTTTTTAGGGTTGAGTACATTCGTAGTTAAATCCTATAGGGGTACCTCTTGTTGACCAAGGAATATGAAATTTGGCAAGAAGTATATCTTGGAGTACACAAGTAGGTACTGAAAAAAATTCGGAAAACCGTAAATATGTGCAAAAAAAATCGCGGTGAACTTCTCAAATTAAAAGAAACCTCACGAGTATACATATTAAAATAATGTGGTAAAGAATTAGGTGATGGTACGGAACCCTTAGTACGCGAGTCTGACTCGTACTTGCCCGGTGACCCTGCGTTCCGCTCCGGGGTTCGTGGGTTCGGTTTACCAAAAGGTTGTTAATGATCATTGGAATGAAACAAAAATTTGTAAACATTATTTTTATTACTGCAAAATACATTTCGCTTGTAATGTCCCACTGCTGGGTAAAGGCCTCCCCTCTCTTAGTCCACTCTCCACTATCCAGAGCTACCTTAATTCACTACTTTCCCGCAAAGGCATCCAAGTCATCGCGCCACCTCTTCCTCTGCCTACTTGGTGTTCGGAGGCCATTAGTGGGAGACCATATAGTCGGAACATTATCCCACCTTTTTGGATCCATTTTTCACACATGCCCATTCCTACTTGAGCTTTGCTGACTTTCTTCCTAAAAATAATTCTAATCCTTTCGGAAATTATAACTTAAATTGATCTGGTTAATACCACCGAGAAGTTGTGCGAGGCTAGTAACTCCCGTGAAATACCCGTTTGCGCCCCAGCAAATGGAACACCTGTACGCGGGAGGATCGGATGCGAGCCACAGAGGATGCTTTCGCGCGGCAAAGTTTTGTGACGGCACCTAATATAAACAGAACCAAATATAAACAGAGTTTCAACGATAAACCGGTCAATACATAAGTTGACTGATGAGACACTTACGATACTCGGGGACCTGATATTTGATGATCATATATGACGAAAAAAATTGTCATTTAATGTAAAAATCAATACTACTATCCGAGATTAAGAGAAAGTTTAATAGTTATGTAATGAACGCATGGACATACTAGCGTGGACGCACGATGATGGTCCGTCTTCCCTTCACACTTTTATCGTGGCTTAGGACAGGCAAAAATACCTATTTCACACTTCACTCATCACTTATTCACGTATTTATTTAACAAGTATGGCAAAAAATTAAGTAAATTATTTATTACTGACAACGCGTAAAATTCTGACTGGCAACCTTCATTAAATCTTTTTTATAACTGACCAGTTTTTTCAAGTTTTTTTTTTTTACACTGGGAAATGCATTTACGAACTAACTTTTTTTAAACCGCAAATTAACAACAGAACTTAAGGCAACACTTTAACTAATACGAATTCAGAGTACACCACCCGAGATTAAAATATTTTTTCCCTGAGTGATACACACACACACACACATAACATACATATATATATATGAATCCCTATTTCCCTAGGTCACGGCATCGAAGAAAGGGCTCAACCGATTTCGCTAATTCTTTTTTGTTCTGTTTATTATTGTGACGAGAAGGTTCTTCCGAAAGAAGATATAAGGAAATTGCGCGGAAAATAAGAAAATTTAAAAATTCTTACTATATGAAATTATTTGTAATACAACTTTATACTACTATAATATAGTATATACTAAACAATAAATTTATACTTATTTA
Source organism: Charaxes varanes (assembly GCA_024363005.1). Lineage (NCBI taxonomy): Eukaryota > Metazoa > Arthropoda > Insecta > Lepidoptera > Nymphalidae > Charaxes > Charaxes varanes. The sequence goes on from JANCMC010004801.1 coordinate 11,540,219, forward strand.
ATGTGTTCGTTTTTATTATGGCAAGGTTTGTATGCTTAAAAGTCTCCATGTTTGTTACGGGTAATTTTCGAAAATACTGTAAAAGGGAAAGGGAACGAGAATTATATTATAGGGTAACAGTATCTAGTAAATAGATAATCACAAAGTTAGGGCAGGACAGGGCCTCCCGTGTCCGCATAAAATGAAATTAAAAAAAAACCCATGTTCTTGTATAGGATTTTTTTGAAATTGTGTTTCTAAGTCTTTGTATGAAATTGTGTTACTTATCAAAAGTTTCATGAACATCCTAGGTATTTTTGTACCTACAGAACGATACGAAAATAAAACCATAGCCAAGTATTTTTTTTTGCAAAGAGTAAACAGATCACTTGATAATATATGACGCCCTAGACATTTATCACTCTTCTTCCTAGAATTATCCCGGTCTAGTACCAGGATCCGCTAAGATTGCAGAAGATTTGCCTGTGCGGCGAGTTAAGATGACCGATTGCCATCTGACGTCATTATCGAAACCCCCACAATCTCTACAACCTCACGACTAATATCACTCAGTGACATTAATCGGGCCCCACTGTTTTACGTGCCTTCCGAAACATGGAGGAGGTCGGATGTCAAATATAAACCAGTGTTAGAATGGGTCACCCATCTATCACACAGTCACAGCATGAGCATCTTAACCTAGCGATCGACTCAAATGCCCCATCAAGAAGATATATGCAATACTGTCATGTCAAGTGATGGTATTGTTGTCGCGTTTCGTTCGGTTTGTGAGACTTCCCGGTGGCCTAAACTCCTCATCAAAGGCTGGCAACGCATCTGCTAGCCTTCTGGTCGTGCAGATGTCCATGGGCGTTAGTAGGCACTTGGTACCTGATGCCTGCTCGTTTGCCCCCTTTTATCATTAAAAATAATAAGAGACTAACTGCCTTGTGTATGATTTCCAGAACCCTTGGCGTCTTGAATAATGACCCCTATCAAGGCGAATCTTGCATCCACCAGCAAGTGCTTGATTATGCCTATTGACTCACTACAGAAATGACATGTTTTTTCAGTTGCTCTATCTAAATAGATTACTCTGGTCTGTGAGAGCTATTTAGAAAGTATTGAGGTAAAATTATAATAAGATAGGACACCAGTCGCATACTAGGGTTTGACTTCCTATGACGGGTACAGCTTTCACCGAGATACAAAATTAAATCTCAAAATATTTGTATATAATGTCACTATTTCATTTGTTGATTTTCAGGCACATCCACGACAAGACCTACCGCAAGCGTGACACGCGCAAGTGTTACAACCAGCGCGAAGTGACGCGCCGACGTGACAGAGTGACCGGAGTGCATGACGTCGCATACAAAATACACAGCACCCACAACGTGACCATAGACTCGCTACCGATAACAGTGCTCAACGTTGAACTGATATGTGATAGGACCGCAACACCCTGGTGTGATTGTCCAGAACCACCTAAAGTGAAGAAGACCAAAAAGTAAAGTGAACCAATTGAAATACATACAATATTCTTCCCATTGTATTAATTACAGGAATATATACTGTATTCCCATAATAGATACTATATTATAGGAAGCGTATCTCATTATATACCAGAGTTTCCCAAACTTGTTTACCAAGGTCTGACTATTTACACACTTCTTTTTTTTACAGAATATTAGCAAGGTATGTCTAATATTCCCTTTTTCCTCTCCTACTAAGCTTAAATTAAAAGCTTGTATTAGGAGTGGGTGCGACCTCTGCACTCGGTTGTTGTCACATCCAGTGACGACCAAGAAACAGGGGAAGAGGTTTTAAACCAGATAAGGGAAGTTATAAATGCCAAAGAAGGAGGAGTGACGATAGATAGAGTTCGGAAAGCCAGGGACAGGAAAGTAATCATAGGATGTAGAAGTGAAATGGACAAGAAGAAAGTTAAAGACAGATTAGATAAAGCAGGAGGGAAACTACAAGTAGAGGAAATTAAAAACAAAGACCCATTGGTCATACTAAAGGATGTTCTCACCTACAATACAGAAGAAGAGGTATTGGGGGCACTGAGGAAGCAAAACCATAAAATCTTCGAAGGATTGACAGGAGATGAAGACAGGGTGGAGGTAAAATATAAAAGGAAAGCAAGAAATGCCATCACAAACCACATAGTCCTGAGAGTTTCCCCGAGGCTGTGGAACAGGCTAGTGGAAAAAGAGACAGTCCAGATCGATATGCAGAGGATCCGCGTGTCGGACCAATCCCCACTAGTCCAGTGTTCCCAGTGTCTGGGATATGGCCATACCAGACGCTTCTGCAAAGAACAGGAGGAGACATGCAGCCACTGTGCAGGACCACACAAAAAGACTGAGTGCCCGGAGTGGAGCGCAGGAGCAGACCCTTCATGCAGAAACTGCACAACCGCCAAACTGGGAAATGCGAACCATAATGCGTTCAGTACAGAGTGCCCAGTGCGACGGAAGTGGGATGCACTAGCCAGAGCTGCAACGGCGTACTGCTAAGGGCGACCAGACTGGAAAAATGGATACCCCGTCCCACAGCCAAGCCCCAGAAACCGAAACTAAAACATATAGATTGGCCCAAATCAACCTACAACGAAAGGAACTTGCGACCAACGAAATCATAATAGAAGCCAGCAAAAGGAGATACGATTTCGTGTTGGCGCAAGAACCATACGTGGGAGGTAAACGAGTGGTGAAGAATTACCGGGGAGTGAGAGTCTTCCAGGGAAATGGCAAAGATAAAGTGGTGAAAGCGGCGGTAATGGTACTAAACCCAGACATACCGGTTATCAATTTTTAAGTGGAGGATTTATCTTATCTTCACATGCAAAAATGGCTTGCACACGTATTTTTAGGAGCGTCGTACAAAGAGGAAATAATAATATTTTACCTATTACTATATTCATATCCATATTCACATTCACATTCGCATTCATATTCATATTCAGGTATTCAATTATACATGTTCAGAATATACATATACATGATTATGATCAAAGTTATTCTAATAATGTTAAATTTGCAAATCATCTCAAGTATTAATAATACCAATAATGTGGATGAAAGAATGTCAATTTTGCAAGTAATGTCAAAAAATCAATATTACATACAATAATATCAAGTTATTTCATATTTGAATACCTTGCTGAGTTCTTAAAGTTCTTCCTTGAATTCAAAGTTTCCTTAAAATTATTATTTTTTTCCTTATTCTTTTATAAGAAATAACTAGCTGATTCGACAGACTTTGTCCTGCATGATATTTTTTTATTCAATATTTATTTTAGATATTTCAAGCGAATAGAATAATAAACAAAGTATAAAATAGCTAGTTAAGTATAAATTTTGTAAATAAAACCGACTGCAGCGCCATCTGCCGGGCTGATTCGTGAATTTAAACCATAATGGGCGCTGCCTTAACGCATACAAAAAATTCATTCAAATCGGTCCAGCCGTTTAGGAGGAGTTCAGTGACGTACACAGGTGCAGTAGAATTATATATACATACATATAAAGATTAGTAATTTGTTATATATTTCTATAAATCTAAAATGTCTATGGCATCTCGATTCCTAGTATTTTCCATAAAAAATACTGTTGTTTCCTTATTAGCGAGGCCTCGTTATATGTATATAATACTAGTTGTTACACTCGACTTCGTCTGTGTAAAATTTTTTAGCGTGATGATATATAGCCTATAAGCCTTCCTTGATAAATGAACTATCTAACACTGAAATAATTTTTCAAATTTAACCAGTAGTTCCTGAGATTAGCGCGTTCAAGTAAACAAACAAACTCTTCAGCTTTATATATTCGTTGTTCAGAAATTTGGTCCGACCACCTTTTGGGACTTCGGCCTCTGGGTCTTTTGCCGTCCATTTTTCCGGTCACTATAAGGCGTTCAAGGTTGTCCGCAGTTCTTCGAGCGACATGACCAAAGAACGTCAATATGCGTTGCGAACGGATTTTGGATAAGCGCTGAGCGTTGTCTGAGCTGCTCATATCTATCAGCCCTCATATTTACCAGTTATCTATCTCATAGGCATTAAGTTGTTTACCTTACCACGGTAGACGATCACACAGTATTCACGTTTGAAACTCACTTGCCGATACCACAAATCATTGTCAGCCAGATTAATATTTTTTGCGGCCGCGCCGTGAACAGTAATTCCGCAGCGTAAAAAGCTTCAGGGCAGAATCTAGTAGCTGAATAGATTTAGCGAGAGGTCAACGACCGGCGTTCAAAATGGTTACTTGCATACTGATACGCTATTAAAATTCTTTCTCTAAATCCATAATTAAGAGGGAGCGATTTAGAAGAAGAAGTGACTCTTATGGGATGGATAAATATTTTTTTCCGTTGCTTATACGCATTTCCCTGCTCGCAAATGTATCTATACTCACCGGCAGAAAATGTGGTCTAACGTTAATCTGGTAAGTGGCGATTTAACTATCGCTTATGAAAAATTTAAAATGGGGGATGGGTTATACATATTCTTTGCTAGACAGACTTAAACTCGTTATGAGAAGCCATAAAGAAAGATTTATGCCCATCAGTATAAATAAATTGGCCAATATTAACGGTGGGTCAATTACAGTTTGTAAAGAGATCTGTCCAGACGCTCCTACAGTGTTAGTTATCATTGAAAATGATTTGAAAGCACTCAGATATATCGAAGATATCCATAAGGATCATGTTATATATTTATGGGAAGCGAAGATTTATATTATTGCAAGATAATCGACCTAATCCTTCATTATGCGGGAGATATTACCTTTTGGAGGTAAGAATACAACATTTGAAGTGGTCTGCACAAAGTTTAGTCTGGAATTCTTTAGAATAGGTCTGGGACATCCTAAAAAGAAGAGAGAGAATGTCTATGGGCGTCAGTAGGCACTTAGCTGCCTGTTGACTGCTCGTTTGTAGATTGTAATGTAAAAAAAAGAGAGAATCTGGTCCTGACACTTTTAAGGCACTTAGTGAGTTGAAAAAGACCTCCTGGGAGAAAATGGCTCAAGATCACATTTTAAGCATCATTCAGAATTCCTACAGACTTTAATTAGGACCAGGAGTGATTACATTCGTTATTAGTTTTAAGTACCAATTCATTATTTCATTTTTTCATTTTTTTATTAAAAACGAAGACAGGGGTAAAGGCCTTTTGTTATTTCTTATTATTTTTTAAATTTTACATAAATTAATCATAAAATGAGTTTAACAAAAAAAACAACTTTAAGTCTACTTTTATAAAAAAAAATATAGTACATAACGAACTTGGGCGATATTTCTTGCCGCTGAGCGTAGTGTATAGGGTTTATTTGCGAACGAGAGTGAGGTACTCGCTAGCATTGTCAAAAACCCACTAAAACCCAGGGGAGCCCTCGTCATCCCTATAGGACCACCTACTTAGTAAGGTCGACCGGTCCAGAGGGAGGAAAAAAGGAAAAAATATGACGAAGTTGCGAGAAATTGCCATAACTAAACATATTTCTTGTACTACAACAGAAGAAGGTGCACCTACATGAGTAATTATATGTACAGAAGTACACTTGATGTTACTTTAGTTGGAGGCTTCTCATTAAAAAAAAATAACTGAACACATTTAGCGGGAGGTGAACGTCCGGTCATACAAAACGGTTATCCGCACACTGCCCGACCGTACTTTGAAATATATCAGATGGATTGGCGAAGATCTCGCCGTATTGTAGACGCAGCCTTTGAGGTTGTGCACAAATAAACACCGTTTGTAAGACTCGGCAGATGTATGGTTGGATGTTTGTTTGGATTCTCTGCGTATGCATTTCTAATTTAACCGACTACCGTAAGGCTTGCTATTCTCTTGGTAAAGCATATTATATAGTCAATAGTCGTGCGTCGTGAATTTGCAGTTCCGCACATCTTCAGGAATGCTTCCTTTTAGGTATGTCTAATATTCCCGGTTCTACTCCTACTGGCCTTTAATTAAAAGCATGTGTTAGGAGTGGGTGTGACAATAACCCAGGAGTGTAAGAATTTGATCCGGAACTTTGTTGCACTTCAGTCCATTTCTTCTACCGTTGAGCTGTTGAGGCTCTTAGGTGGAGTCGTTGTGGAACCAGTGACTAGCTCCGATGTTTCCCATCCGATAAGACTTTGGGACTTATAGAAAAAAACATAATCGTATCTCACAGGCCAGCAACACATGCGAGAGTCTTCTGATGGTCTAATTATTTATATTCTTCGATAGTTTTGACACCTCAAAACAGTAATAATGTTAGATATATAGAAAGCCTTCCTTGGTAAATGAGCTATTTAACACTGAAAGAATTTTTTAAATCAGACCAGTAATGCTTAAGATTATCGCGTTCAAGTAGACAAACTAACTTTTCAGCTATATTTTAGTATATATTAGTATAGATTTCCGTACAGTAACGCCGGATTCTATTAATAACTTATATCCTGGTTTGTCACTTGTTATCTACGTATTTGGAATCTCAGATATGCACGGGGTAGCTTCTCTATAATTGCTTTTAATTCCGTCTAAGATAAGCACGCAACATCGCTAATTAAAAACTCGAATCGCGAGCAGAATCCGTAGTACTACATAAGACACTTCCAAGCTGAATTGTTCGATTTCGTGTTTTACTTTACATCGACTAGCAGACTCTTTTATATCAACGTTGGTTATATCGCTATTCGTCAATGTAAAGTGTAACTTGGAATCTAACATTGTTTTGGCCAGCGTACAGAATCGGTAGTACCAGACGGTATTAGGTATTTGTATAGGTAACGCCAGTACGTTGTTCAATTTCGAATTTCGGTGTACATTGACTAGCATCGTGTTAAAATCGGCGTCGGTTACACAGCTATTCATCAATGTATAGAGAAATTTTAAACCGAGCTAAGTTTTTGCGTAAACTATCAAACTCGTTGTCCATGGTCCGGTTAGAACTTTTTTATCGCAGTCTGAGACCATGACTCACGGTCGGATGTTTGTTATCATTTCGCAGTGATCAATATGCAAATTAAGTGCTTACAAAATACCGAAAACAATTCGAGAGATTAATAACATTCGTTTTTTTTTTTAATAATAAAAGCAATTAATGAACTAATAACGAGGTTATTATCATCATCCCACTGAGTTTAGAGAATCAAAAAAAAATATGGGCATTTATGACATATGACTAGACGCGATGATGGCAGATGGTGCACTCAAACTATTGAGTGGTGGCCTGGATTGGGTTGGAGAAATCCGGGTCGACCCTTTGCAAGATGGGTTGACGACTTCAGAAGAGTGGCGGAAAGAAGCTGGAGAAAGAAGCCTGCGAGAGATAGGGGAGAGTGCCAGAAGCAAAGGGAGCTCTATGCCCAGCAGAGGGCGATTAAAGGCTAATAAACAGATATCGTATTTCCCATAATGGAGCATTTGAGATGGGTATCAACACATATAAGGTACTTCCCGTTGACTTAGAAACATGCAATTTGGCAACAGTCTATATTATATATCTCGAAGTAAAAGTACAGGAAAAATTTCGAAAACCGTAAATTGGTAAAAACATTGCAGCCATTTCGTGAAATTAAAAGAAATCTTATAAAGAGCGTGCATCTTAAAGTAACCTGGTATAACATAACGTGGTATTACGGAACTCCTACTGCGGGTGTCTGTCTCGCACTTGCATAGTTCATTATTATTTAATAGACAGATATTAATTTATTATGCATTTTTATAGAAAAATGCGTAACATGCAGGCGCCAGACACAGCTTTATTTCAATGATTATGTACTGTGGCTGGGGACTTTATGTAGCTGCGAAAAGTTTTGTAGAACTTTGTAGTCTCAAGAACAAAAATGTACAAACAATTTGAACCATGGTTGGCTGCGGCAAGAGACATAACATTGGCGTGTTCAAACATTGAATACCTTAAAAGTACGAATAAGTATTTTAAGAATGAAACTAGCATATCGCGTGACATTGCTTCTGTCTGAGGAATAAATAATTCATGCGTATTCGTTCACTTTCCAATAATGAACCGACTTCATAGCATCGTATTGCTAACTTACAAGCAAACCTAAAAGCAGTCCTAATATTCTTCTTATTCGTTCACTCTTGGCAGAGCGGTCACAAACACTTATGAAGATGCACCGTTTTTTTTTATTTTGAGAGGAACTTCCATCTGCTCCTTTTACCTTTCTGCAGAAGTCCTCTTACGTTCCAGGTACCTACGCGGAATTTATTGCGTAGTTAGATGTTATGTTTCCTTCCAGTAACATTTTATCCAAGCAGTGCCTGGTCGCCTGCACTATCTTGGCCGGTAGCCCATTTCACACTCACAATATCCAACGCCAATTACGTAATATCCATAGAGCAAGCAAATAATTACGGCTGCCATAGACAATAATTCATCCTCGGGTCAAATGGGCAACCAGCCCTTGGGTCACTTTCACACAACTATCATCCGATTTACACTATAGATTCTTGTAGATATTGGTAGATTTATTCCTTGTTCTACTAATATAATATATAATATTAAGTAAGAAGTCTAATAGACACGGACACTGTATTTACAGTAATGTACCAATCTGTACATTTCGTGACTCGTTGTTGCTAGTCATTTAGTTCAAATCGACTCTACATTTTAGATATAAAACGTTTGTGTGGGAAAAAGAAAAGGGCTGTTTTTAGGGTTTCCCCGGCGATTATTCGATTTTTTCTCGCCGTAAAAACCATCCTTGGACTTCAACGAACATTAAAAAAAAAGAATTTGTTAAATTGGTCCAGGCGTTGTTAAGTTATGCGCTTACCAACACAATAGAAATAAATAAATAAACAATGTCTAACACTTCACTAATCTTATGTTGAAAAAGTAGAAGCTGAAACGACCATATCCGCTTGCTGGAGCGTGTGTTTGAGTAGGTGTGCAATTCGTAGGTGTACTAGTGTTGTCTATCGATTATATCGAGTCTATCGACATATACCTTATTATCGACATAGTCTAAAGAGGGTATTTTCTATTTAATTAGAAGATTTGGAACCCTTTAAAATAAATTTGTCGTATATTTTTTAACTTTAGTTATATTTTATTATTTTTGATATTAATTTTATGTGGGTCAAATAGAATATTATTAAAACTTTTTAAGATATTTTTTTCTTTTCAAATTTCAAATTTTGGCTCGTCTGCTATTGATCAATTAACCAATCTCTTTTATATATTTTCCATAAAACGTGACATTAGCGGTTTGTTTAAAAAAATAATAAATTTACATATCACGTCATCAGTCAAATGGTCTAATACGAACGTCATCTATTTGAAGTATTCTGAAGTATCAACCAAATCTGTATTTTTTAATATTTTTAGATAATTTTTTAATTTTTTTTCTTTCATACGTTCATAGTTCCCAAAATTGTTCAGCCGTTTCTTAGTTTTAGCGCGAATGACAAACAACGATTGATTTTATTTGAATTTATATATAGATTTACAGATTTTGTTTTATATAGATTGACAGAATAAACATAGCTAAAAACTAAATTATTTGGCATAAATCCGAGAATGAAAATGGTACTCCTAAAATCTTTACAAACAAAGCATATTCCCAAGGTAAAACCACTGTAGAGTCTATGTTCTGGTTATGCTTTGATTTCTTAGCAAAACGTGCGTTCAGCAAAGTGCAAACTTAACGCACACAAATATTCAAAGATCTACACACACATACGAATACATTTACTATAAGATTGTGTCAAAGCGTAGTCATGATAACAATGTCGTTATACAAAGAATTGAAATTTTGTCTATAGCATATTAAATAAGCATATAGTAGGCAAATTAAAGAAATTATAGGCAAATTGAGACTTCCCGGTGGCCTAAACTCGTCATTAAGGACCGGCAGCGCATCTGCTGGCCTTCTGGTCGTGCAGATGTCCAAGAGCGCCAGTAGGCACTTCGGTGCCTGCTGCCTGCTCGTCTGCCCCCTTGTAACATATAAAAAAAAAAAGTTTAGTGTAAAAGTAACTAAAATACATTTTTTAATTAGAAATAAATAAAACAACATACTATTATAAAACTTAGGTTTATTTAAGAACAAAATAACTTAATTTACTTAAATATAATCTAAATACATTCAATATGATAGCATTAACCATGACATTCCATACTTTCACTCTTTTAGAATATAATTAATTCTTAAGAATTAGAATATAATTAAATCTTCAAGACTATTCTACGCGCGGGTATATTTTCCCCAAATATGCAGCATAAACACAGAGGCAATAAACAGGAGTGACATAACCAATACAGGTACTGGACCTCTGTAAAAAAAATATATAATAAACTTAAATTACTTCTACTGAAACATAATTGTTGTTCATAAATAAAAATCTCATTAATCTTTCAGTATCACATTAAAATTGGATCAGTCATGTGCAGGTAACCAATAAAATTTTATATTCATGCATTTATTGCTAAAATTGTAAGTAAATAAAGAAATTTTTTCATTGCTATCATGATAAAACCATTTAGTTTATTTTTTAATATCAGTTATTTACAAAGTTAACTTTTTATCTTTCGACTTCTATGACAAAAGGATTCATCTAATTGGTAATAGTATAACTAGAGAATCATAAATTTTTCGTCGGATGTTGGGAATGTTGAAGCTGTAAATTTTTCAATAAGAAAAACCAATATTTTATGTTCAATTATAGTGCCTGATTATTGTTTCTATAAAGGGAAATATTACTTGTCATTGTGACTTACACTTTTACGCCTGGTGAATCGTCAGTGTAGAAACGCCACATGCCTCCTGACCCAGCTCCGGTACTAAGTATAAAGTTAAAATTCATACCAACTACGGAGATCTGCGGACCCTTGAAGCTGTGAAAAAATTGGTAAAGAGTATTTTAAACTCCTTGTTAGTTTCCCTAAATTATTTAAAAAGCATCTTACATGTAATTGTGGTATTATATTATGTCTCACTCTGGCGGTTCCTGGAACTAAACCCATCCATCGACCGGAGACCCAACAAGCTAGCCCACTAGCATCTGAATTAATGTCAGATTATTATTTACATGTGATAAAGCCGGGCCTCCATTAGAACTTCATTTAAATGAACACTTGTTTGATCACTGAATGCACCCGGGAACTTTGTGTAGCTGTGCCATAGATGACACGCTTAAGCTGTGCAAAGTTTTATAGAAATATTTGCAAGCATTGATGTATTTCTTTATAATCTCATTGCTGATTTTCTTCTGTAACTCGCATTCGAGCAAATAAAGGAAGGAACCCTTGTTTCATCATTTAGTGTAACCGGGGAATCTGAGTATTTACTCTAGGTTTCAAAGTTAACATATTATAGCTAGACTAGCTCTATCCCGTGACTTCATCCGCGTGATTGAATTTAGTGATTTTGTTAAATTTTTAGGGTTTTACTTTTTGTGTGGAATCTTGATTAGTTTTATTTAAGTAAATTTACTCTTTGTAACATCAGACATCAGTCAGTGAAAGTTCTGTCAAAATCAGTTTATTCGTTTCCGAGATTACCCAGAACAAATAGACAAAAAAAAATCTTTAAGTTTAGTTATTGTTATAGGAATCATATAAATGCAATTAGTAAAAAAAATAATTTTGAAACTACAAACAGACACTATAATTCTTAGACTATAAGACTAGCCAAATAAGTATGATTATAAATTCCGACTATTCTGGATATTTTATTATGGTAAATATTTTTAAATAAAAAACTAGCTCTGGCTCTCCGAGAGCCCCAACAAAAGTAAAAACAAATCGTCGAAGGTAACGATGAAGTCAAAGTTTGGTGAAGTCAAGTCAAGCGTTTGGTGACGATGACGCGATATCGATCATTTTTGTTTACCCAAAAAGAACACATATACACAGTATATATATATAGGTCGTGGAAAGCGCAACTGCCCCGCATAACCGATTGTCTCTGTATTTATAGTCTTATGAACAACTACCCTCCTCCATGTATACACTACAGGATCAACCTAGTATCTTACGAATTTAACTTAACGCGGTTACCGTTTACTTAATATTGTCCAATAATTATTGGAACGCACATTATCGCCTATTTTTTTTCCTCCATCTTAACGAAACGGCACGATATATTTGAAAACCACTTTTTTGCTTAAGTAAATTATATTTAGTGCGATAGAATTAATGTACGACCATTTATATCCCTACTTTTTGGTAAAATATTAATGCCTGCTAATTACTGTAAGTATTAATTAACAGCTAACATTCGTTGGTTTCACTTGTAAACAGCCAACGAAAATAGGTTTTTTTTATATTACAAGGGGTAAACGAGTAGGCCCTTAAAGAGCGCTCAATCACTACAAATCAATTTAATTTTTCAAAAGCGCTTTAAATAACAATAAATATATTGGACTTTAAGCAAAACAAAAGAGATCACAGAAATTATTACGCCACAAGGTTTACTAATCAGTAACTGCGATCTTCACTCAACGCGACGTAACGAATTCTTTGATAAGGAGCCATGCCATTAAATTTAATGTAACTCTGCCATCTGTTCCGAGGGTTATGGGTTCGATTCCCGCCTCGAGTTTGGGTGTATTATACGAACGTTCGTCTAGACATATAGTCCTATATGTAGATTGATAACAAACAATGAATCTAGGTACAAATGAGTTCTGAAGTCAAAGTCTTATTTTGAAGTGATTGTTAACCGCGATTGCATTCACATGGAAATCTACGATTTTGTTCACTTTCAAACCTTTTTACACTTTTGCCAAGGAACCTTAATTCTTTGGCTAAATTAGCATTGGCCTTGTGTAATGGTAAAAAATCGCATCAAAATTGGTAAAGATAGAATTTTTCTTTTTTTTTTCCCTTTTTTTTTATATTTATTTATTTAACATTTTAACGAGACATATTACAATCATTCTGATCAAATAGCACGGTGAAACCACCGAGGTTTACGATCTGGTTTCTAACTCATTTTGTATTGCATTGATTCTTAAGAAATAATTGATACTAATTTTGATTAAAAAAAAATCCTTTTTGTTTTGAGTATTTTCTTACCCCGATTTGTGTATGACCCATTATAGAAAAAACCAGGAAATCGATCTCTACCTATCGAGTCCAGTTATGAATGTAAAGTACTCATATATTTGTGTACAAGGAATTTTAGTGACTTATCACTGACATATTCATGTCATATAGAATTATATGTATGTATGTGTAAATAAACAGTGGCTAACTATAGAAGGGTTCCGTATCTGATACGCGAAAAAGGTATTTCTTAAATGACTTCAAAAATTGTAGTCCAATTTCGCTCACAATAATTTTCATAGCTTAAAGTGTTTCTACATTTTTGTCCTTGAAGACTACAAAGTTCTATAAATAGCAGCAGCTACACAAAGTCCCCAGCCACACTATATGATCATTGAAATGATCATTCAAATGAAGCTATGTCTGACTCTGTGATAGTGAGTTTTTAGCATGTCCTATCAATATAGAAAATTTTAAGCGTCTATACTTAATAGTTGGGAAATCCTGGGGCACCTAGTGGTCGGGGTGACAAATAGACGGACGGGCAGAGCAAAACTATAACTGGTTCCTTGAATTACTACGGAACCCTAAAACTAGGCTGTATCTTGGTAACTGCACAGTGTGAGGGAATAGATTAGCCTGCTCGCCTGTTGGAAAACTTCCCTAACCCAGTTTGTAAAGCCGCATCTCCTGACTAACTCACTTTGTCTACTTTACAAATTGTCTTTTTTATTAGATTCAGTGAATATTTAGGTATATCGCTTGAGTTTATTATATTATTTCTAAGCTTTGACCGTCGCGTGGAGCGCACGAATATACTATGAACATTATTTTTTTAACTCTCGTGCGAATGATGCGTTATTGCGACGAATTCTTTTAAGTACTTAGCTTCATTTAGATACTATTTGCGCACCAAATGATTTGAAAGTTCATTCATAGCTTATAGATTACTAACTCAAACTGTAGAAATTATAATAATACCGGAGTCAGATATAGCTTCATTTTAATGATGATTTCAATGATCATATAGTGTTGCCGGGGACTTTGTGTAACTTCACAAAGTTTTGTAGAACTTTGCAGACTTCAAGGTCAAAAATGTACAAATACTTTGAGCTATGTGTGGCTCCTGTATAAGAATATACCACTTGCTTGACAACACGTCGAACGGTTGGATTGGAACCGGTAGGTGGCGAAGCTGTCGTTATGTGACCTAAATTAGATGCTTTTCGCTATAACTCATAAACGCCTAGATCAAATTGAATTATATCTGTTTAATTGTTATAAGCATCATTTCAGGGAAAGATTAAAAAAAAGAAACAAAGAAAAACACAATGGAATATTTAACGAATAGTAAAAAAGTGCAGTATTGTTCGCATCTTCGGAATGCTGCCAATAAATCGGGCAGGACATCGTCTGCCGGGTCCGCTAGTATAAAATGTCGTTACGAGTAACCAAGCCAATACTTTATGCATTGCTCTGTGCCAAGGCAATCTATGAAAAGGACATTTCATAGACTGTCTTGGCATTTTGATGCTATTTTTTAGGGTTCCGTGGTACAACAAGGAACCCTTATAATTTCGCACTGTCCGTCCGTCTGTCTGCTCGTAAGGTGGTCCCTCCCCAGCATTTCCGAACTATTAGAGGTAGAGACTTGAAGTTTTCCATGTTGATAGAACATGCTAAAAACTCATTACGAAAATTATTTTGAACGAAATCGGACAACAACTTTGGAAGTTATTTAACAAATACGTTTATAGCGTATAAGATACGGAACCCTTATATATAAGCGTGTCTTGACACGCTCTTGACCATTTTTATTATTACGGTAATATTTGAGATTGTCGCGTGAATACTGATTATACGAGATGTATTTAATAAAAATCTATAATGTTCTAGAATTTCTAGATAATACGATTATTTATAATATATAAAAAGTAGTCAAAATTCAGTATCGCCCGTGAACGGCCGAACCGATTTCGCTAATACTTTCTTTTCAGTTATTCTAACTAAAACACACATCTAAAGTAAAATTGCGAGTCAGCCAAAATCGACTATATCTAGCTGAAGCCATGGACTACTAAATCGTGCATATAAAGAATCAAGCATTCCATAACAAGTAATGTAAAGGAACGTGCAACGCAAAAAAGAAACAAATCATAATCATGCTCCTTATGGCCAACAAGCAATAGACCAATAATGAACACACGAATACGTCTATACTACCTTATGCCATCTCGGACACCAGAGACTAAATTACTTTCTGTACATTAATAAGTGACTATCTGACACCTCTCCACACTACCTGTATAGGCATTCTTTATGGTAAAAAGTCTTTAATGCAATACACTTTGAAATCTTGGACAATTTGCCTAATTTAAAAAGGTTTCCCAGTGTATAATCAACAATTCTAGATATATCCGAGATAAAATCATCTAAGCCAATTTTAACATTAACTAGAGCTTTTTAGTTCTCTTTAACATTAAAATATTACTAAAATTTTGATTTCTATAAAAGAGTAACCATTCTCAATTCTTCATTTAACTATCTTCTAATCGTTGCCACCGTTTTTTTTAATGATCTGGTTATTGGTTCTAAGTGGTTCTATCGAAGTAGGTTTTTTTGATAAGAAATTAAATGTCCTCTCTATAATGTAGGATAAAGTTCAGAACTTCCAGGTTTCAGTCCTACATCGAATCTAGGTTAATGGGCTATTTTGTAAAAGGGCTAAGTAATCCAGAACTGGTCCGAGAAGCACAAGACACGTCTAACATAATGCGCTAAATAACAGCAACCCGGTAGAGTGATTTGGGAACCTGGTCGGGTATAATGGGTCTTCGTCTCGGGGGCAACAGCGGCGAGAAAGGGCCGGCCTGAGGCGCGCGCGGCAACCGCGGGTCGATGAACGTGGTGCGGCGCATCACGTGGTCCACAAAGAAACGCTGTTGGACATCGGCGACAATGCCACTCGGTTAACATGTAAACGGTAGCTTTAGCTCACGTAAGTACTTATCGGGTTCACCCAAATTTCTTGATAATCACACTTTAAGATGACAAACCTTTACAAAGAATAATTTGCCCGCTACGTTGATTAAGTAAAGTATTTCATAAGCAGATGCAATCTACAAGCAATGTCATGGAGATGCACCTGCGGTTACGTTTTTGTACTCTTAAGGTCGACTTTGTTGCTTTAAGGAACGTGTGTTTTTGTCGTTTTTAAATCAAGACAAGTAAAACACGCGTCTAATTTTTGCACGTACAATACGCGAACTTTTACCCACTACGTCGCCTAACAAGAAAGAAGTGCAGCCATTTTAAATTTTGTTTCAAAGTGACTGTTTCATATTATTATACAATAATAATAATAATTATTATTATTATACAACTTTGGGTAAGAAAGAAATGTTACGACAAAGCGACTTCATTTCACTTCGTTCACTAAGGGATTGAAAGTCCACCTTAATTACAAAAACCAGATTGCAGAATGCGCGAGAGACATCTGGTACTATGCAGCTTGTGTATGATACACCTGCTCTTGTTACTTAAAAAAGACTTATTAAATTTTATTTATTTATCGCTTAACGTAATTATTTAACATACTATGAATATTATATCATATGTAACAGTAAAATGAAGTGCTTTGTTGCAAACTCTAAATAATGCGCAACCTTAAACCATTTTTATTAGTATGTTATTGATTTGCAAATATTTTTTTACTATTCTGTTTGGTTTTTGCTCATCTGAACGCAAAATATTAAAATAGAATTATCAGATGCATGATCATTTCTAAATTGAGATTTTCTATATCGTTCAATTCTAAATAAAGATTTTAAAAAATCTATAATGAGATATAAGGAAATTGAAAATTGCATTTTGTATATGGACCAAATGCCTCCTCATATCAACAAAGTCAGCGCTATTGTAATAGCAGAGAAATTGCAAATTACTCAGTATCCACTCCGAATGAATGAACTATGAACTCAAAATTACTTTTACAATTCCAGCATTATTTCCATGTAAGCAAATAACGTTCGTCTTTCCGTCGCGTCGGCCTCCGTTGAATATGCCTCCGAAGCCTCCAATGTCAGAGGGTCTACGCACTTCACAAAACTCTTACGGCTTTTCAATCTCTGAAAAACCTGGCTATACTGATAGACATTAAACACAGATTGCAATGCACCTTTTACTGAAGATAAGTCAATAAATATACTTTTATAATCTAAATTATAACTAACAATACATAAAATTATAGACATTTGATCTTATTATATTAGTTTAAAGTTAAATCTGGCCTCATTTCTATAGTGGTAAAATCTTTTAGACATTTTTGTTCATAACATGACATTTTCATGCTGTC
Organism: Charaxes varanes; assembly: GCA_024363005.1. NCBI lineage: Eukaryota > Metazoa > Arthropoda > Insecta > Lepidoptera > Nymphalidae > Charaxes > Charaxes varanes. The sequence continues at coordinate 11,557,574 of JANCMC010004801.1, forward strand.
AACACTTATTAAAAATGAGCTCTACCCTGTACCTTTGTCCCAGTATTTCCACATGAATACACATACGTACATTCCTTTGAAACTGCCATTCAGAATGACACCATGAAAAGCAGAAAAAGGGTCTATATGGGATGGACAATCGCGTGTGTAAATCTAAGTTATGGCCGACGAGAAAAGTGGGCTGAATTTTCCGTACATTGTTCATATTTGGTCCATTAAGTTTGGTTAATTTTGAATTACTGGTTATAAACAGCCACTGTAACTTATCAAGTCATAGAAATACCATGCTTAAGTTTTAGCGGATTTTTTTTTATGGAAAATTAAAAAAAAACTTTACTCCGGGAATGCCGGCTGAAGTGAAAACTGCTGCGTTAAGCATCGCAAATATGCTCAAAGCGCCTATTTTTCATAAAAAAAAAAAATTAAAAACGCGCTTTGTTCAGTATCTAAATATTTATTCAACGAATAAAAGTTTCTATAAATTGTAAAACCTTGTTAACTAGGTGATACAAAGCGAAAAGGTACCGAGATTTATTCGTTCACACAAAAACTTTACCAAAACTCATTGCAATTTGAAAGCGACATAAAATAAACAACTGGGACAATACAAAAGTTATAAAATCCGCATATCGCTCCATACAAATTGAAACAGCAGCGAAACGGGAGAAAAACACATAACTTCATAATATTTCTGACCCATTTGGGGTTATGAGGGAAATTATGTCTTCAGAGGTTTACGACGCAAACTCATGAGAGGTTTTTGGATATGAAATTATATACATAGAACTTGCTGTATAAATTAATTTTAAATAAAAAAAAGAAAAAGCCGGTACCTAAATCTTTCAGGTAACTGTTTCTGTGACTCAACTATTAAGCTTACCTAGCTTAACAGTTGAGTCTCCGAGATCCTGGTATTTTGACAATCATTGATACCAGTCTACCACTGGTATCTATCATAGTCAAAATACCAGGATTCTTGTCTTGCAGTGATGAAATCAAAAAGGGTAAAATATATACCAGGGTTGCATAAAGTTACTTTAAACAACAAGGATAATAAAGACAAATGAACAATAAAACTTTTCTATATTTATCAAATATTTACAGGAATCTTATATACAGCCCTAGAGAAATCACTATTCGAATGTAAAGTTTTGGTAATAATGTCCTAATTCATACACATTTATACATGAAATCATATTCCATTGTTACAGGTACATAAATGTATGTTTTTATTTAAGCCACATGTAAAAAAAAAAACAGACCAATATAAACAATTACTTAAATAAGCAATTATCAAAATAATATATAAATCACATTTTGTCTACAATCATTATTTTGCTATCTCAATAGACAAGTCTTAAATAAAGTGGCCACTATACTGATTTCAAAGGCCACTACGTAGAGTATTTTATGCCACAATTTACCATGTTCACTGTTTTACGTTTCCCATATGAACATGACGACTGTTAAATGTATTAATTTCAAAGAAAAATATTTTTTGTTAATAAAATTCATCAAGTTCACATAAAAAATGTATAAAAAGTGACACTTCATGTAGGACCCATCGATATATTTGTATTGATGCTTCTTTGTGATAGTACAATCCTACAGGTCCTTGTTCTAAAAGGATGAGTACTCATTGCTACTTGTCGTCTGGCCCACAAGGAGTATATCTTGATGCCTGAAAAAAAATGGTATATTCTTTAATAAAAATTATTCAAATTAATAAATCAATTAAGAAATGTCAATTAATATCTAATTGAGATGAATGTCTGACACGTACGTCTGGGAGACGTTGTGGTCTCAACACCGGCTCCAGATCTACCAGATAAGTACGTACTTCTTATAACACAGCACACGCGCCTTTTTGACCCTCGACACAAGAGGGTTCTTTTTTGACGTGATAACGTCTTATAAATCGACTAGCGGATCCAGCAGACGTTGTCCTGCCCAAACGTTGGGTCACTTACTATTTACTACATTCCATTATCCCAGAACAATATCCCTCGTTCCCGTTCCATTTCCTCTTCGCATTGCCGTAACAATAACGGCCAAAACAAAAAAGAAATTGTCCAATTTGGTGCAATCGTTCGGAAATTCTGCACGTCCATACATTTCAGCGAGTCATTTTTATTTGCGACTATAAATTGAGATGTCGGCTATCCTATCTTTCAAGTTGGATCAACTTGCACACGGTGTGTTTTGATTAAAATCGGTTAAGTAGTTTAGTAGTCCATCGCGGACAAACAACGAGACGCGTAATTTACATATATTAAGATGAAAGCGTATTAAGAGGAAAGCCGGCTGCAAGCTTGAAACAATGTCACGTTCCGCCAGAGACGAACATACAGCTTGCTTTTACGCACTGCCCCGTTCGGAAATGATACCAAGATCTTGGAACATTTGCGAACGGGAGTGTGGGACTCAACCATTTTTTATATTACAAACGGGCAGGCGGTTCGCCTTTGTGACTACATACCTACCTACTACATACCTACCATATGGACATCTGCACCACCAGGAAGCTCACAGATGGCTGCTGGTCTTTAAGGAGGGGTTTAGGTCACCGGGAATTCGTACAAACCGAACGAAACACGATAACAATACCATCACTTATAAATTAAATATATTTAAGAAAAAAATAAATGTTCTTTTAACTTAATAAACTCAACTTATCTTTATTTATTTTTTTAACTAAAGTAGTATAGTAATTTCTGTTTCTGTATAAAAAAAAATTATGTTTACAGATTGTGAAAGGTGTATGTGCCTGTAATGGTGTATTATATAGTTTTAAGTCCACTGAAACGATTTGTAAAATTGTTTTTTAACTATACTGTTGGCATATCTATTATAAATAAATAAAAATCACTTGACGTGACAGCATTGCCTCCACTTCACGCCGATCTTATGTGAGAAAGAGGTACTGGTACCGAAACGCTTCGGCCCTAATTCTCTTTTTCTCTTCATAATAATCTTCTTTGGGATTGTTAAAAAGAATTACCGTAGGGCAAAGAAGACGCGACATGTATAATAGACCTAAGGTTTTTATCGGTGAGGTGATCGTGGCGACACACTGAAGGTTACGCCTGAAAATCAGCACTGGGGTGCTAATCTGAATGCTGCATACATGCTGAGACGTTCTCTTTGGCCGAACGAGCCTTTTTCATTACTTATTTATTTATTTTTTAAGTGGGTTTAGTACAAGGGTCTGTTTTGTTCTGTTTTTTCTTTTTTATTGCCAAATAAATTCTTTATGATTTGATTCGATTAACTGCTCACCGTAAGTTCTCGAGTTAACGCGCGACGAAACCAAAAAATTGTGACTTTTTCGCATTACCTACTCTCAGTGTCTGTTGGATAATTTCTATTTTTGCCTACGTCATTTTAATGAGCGTATGACTATGCCTGATGACGTAGGGAGGCGCTAAATCATCATCAACCGCTCACCGCAACACTTACACCGCAATAAATTTTCGCATTCCTTTTAAGAAGATTATTACGTTTGATCGAGACATTTTAGAGACGTGTGAAAATTGTCTGAGTCATGATTTACGAGATACTAGGGTCGGCTCACGACTACGCGTGCGCTATCTCTGTCTCCTGTCCCTTGGGAATAGTCTTGTTTCTGGATTCATGATACTCTATGGCATAGTGTTCTTTGAAAAATTACTGGAATTATGTGGCTAATATTCCCGTTTCTTCCCCAACAAAGCGTCAGGCTGGCTCCAGTTATTTCGGTCTAGTACCACGGTCTGCTTAGATTGCAGAAGATGTGGCTGTGGGGCGAGTTTAGATGGCCGATTACCGTCTGACGTCATCCCTGGAATCCCCACAATCGCACGATTAATATCACTCAGTGACATCAATCGGGAACCACTGTTTTACGTGTCTTTCGAAACACGGAAGAGGTCAAGAGTTTTTTTGTAAACCAGTATTAAATTTGCTCACCCATCTATCACCCGGCCGTGATAAGAGCTACTTAACCTAGCGATCAACTTAAATGCCGCCCTTTTGATTCAGCTATGACCTCCTCAGTAGGTATATTAATTACTTTGTTTTAATTATAAATCCGGTGTCAGGTCTAGGTGCGGAGTGAAAATCTAACCGCGTATCTGACGGACGTTAATTCCACACTTTTTACCACTAAGCTATTGAGTCTGAACGACAACATTAAATAAATGCAGGTTTCTATGTCGTACAATCTCGTTGTTCTTAATTTACTTTAGTATTATTTTCGAGTCAGTACATTCTCATTTGCATTTATCTATTTCCATAAATACGGTTTTATTAATTACTTTTTTAATAATCGCGTCAGAATTCAAAATTGTGCTAGTGTGGAGCGCCATACCAGACCCTTTCTCACGTGGTGAACGAAGGTCCACGTTGTCTCTTCCTCGGCGGTGTAAAAGAGTTACATTTCTTCACACCCGCAGCGACGGCGTGACTTTTCAGTCACCCTAGACCCGAAAATATTATGATCCAAGCAAGATGCTATAAGCAATGATGATGCACTCAACATTCCACCCAAGGAATTCAATTCTCATTCCGTCAAGGCCGGCAACGTATCTGTGAGCCCTGGTCAATACGATAATGTACTTACTTGTCTTAGGACGTTGGCCTTATGAAATAGGGTTTGAACTGAACGCCTTACTCAGCCCGAACTTTTACCATATACATACCTACCGGGTTTTAAAGGAGGCAGTTATGTGTTGTCATTAATCTTTATATATTTAAAATGTGTAAAGATTATGTATATATATACATTTACAAATTAATACGTAACGTAAAAACTTTGGGTGCCATTTTACGGAAATTGCGCGAACGGAGGAGTATGAAATTTGATACAATTATAGTTTACATAGAGGAGGGTTTGCGAATGCTATTATTTTTATAAAAAATGCATTACCAATATACTATGCTATTAAAATGAAACCTCACACGCACACCGATGCCAAACGATTTAAACACACATGTACAAATTTTATAGGACGCTGTCAAAGTGCAGTCATGACGATCATATATATAATAATTGTCAAATATAAAGATTTGTGGCCGAATTTCGAACAGTCGGCGAGCTCTAGTATAAACAAATATAGATCCACGACCTTGAAGACTTAACAGACCATGTCACGGCAAGAGATAACAATACCAAACCAGAGTAGAATAATTGTTCCAGCAACGGGTGCCTACTGAGAAATGTACCCAATTGCGTTTGTTGAACATCTATTCGACGAATACGAACTACAATTCCTTAGCACAATATTAATAGTAATTTATTATCCTGCTAGTATAATTATAATAATTACATATCATATGTGTTAAACAATGCAGTTACATATTATCGTGTAATTACGTCAAATCCATTTAATTCTGAAATACGCGGCGAGAGGATAATTTCTTCCAGTGAGGTCCTTGTTAAATGTTTCTATTGGAATTGTATCTTTACCTACAGACAAATAGAGCGATTTCAGAGGTAATGCGTGACTTGGTGTCTCCTTTATCTTCCGTCTGTCTCCAGTCGCTCTTTCTCTATGTCGTGTACTTCCTAGATAGATGTAAGAGACGAGGTCTTTTGATCAAAAAAGTACAAAAAATGATAATTGGTTTAGGCTTTAATGTATGACCTAAATTTGAACCCAAAATTCGTGTCAGATGTTAATGACCGCGCAGTATGCCCGGACACTGGGTTCTATTGACTAAGACTGCCCGTTAATCATATTCACCTATAGAAATAAGTCACGGTTGACACATTGTCCAGTACGTTACATAGTAGGTTGTAATAAAATGTGAAGCCTTGTTTAACGATCCACGTTTTTCTTAACATTTTTCTAACATGAATATGACACATATTATATAATGACTCCGTTCACAAAAATGAAGCGAATGTGATTGGGACGCATGTAAAGTCCATATATTTCGAATGTATACACTCGGAGGCTTTATGTTTTCGCAGCTCTAAGGAACAGCAGACGTCAGTATTTGGTACTCTTAACGGACAGACAGACGTCCAATGACGTGACCTTATGAGAGTCCCTTGTTTGCTCCTTTAAAGGAAAGAAACCCTAAAGGCTTAGGTAGCAATCGTGTTGACCTAAATTGTTTCAAAGTTAGGCGAAATTCTAGTCAGATGTAAATGACCGCGCAATACGCCCCGACTGTGGGTTTAACGGAGAAGGACTTTGGATTATTGATCATATTACCTGTACTTGCAAATACGTCAATGATGTTGACACATTGTCCCAGTACATTACCTACTCTATTCGTGTAGTCATCTTAATCACAGTTATTGGGAAAACACCCCGTTAAATCCATTCATGAATTGATAGACACGATTTCCAGTATTATTGTTTATTGCTATTTGCTACAAATAACTCCACAATCGAAACCGCCCCAGTTTTCCTCTTCTGTGTTTGTGATTTGTTATTTATAAGTGTAAATGGAACTTCCGAATATAACTGCAAATTCCACGTATTCTGTTTATTGTAAAGATCGTTTCCGCGTTCAAATTTTAAAGGAAAATGGTTAAATTTATAGCCTCTAGCTCTAGTTTTAGTTCTCAAGGCTAGCAATGGGCTGGTCATATTAGTCTTAGTGGTAGATGGAGCAGAAAAATTCCGGAGTGGAGACCACGTCTTGGCAAACAGAGTGTAGGACGTTTGGTACTAGATGGGTTCGAGTCAAATTTATTGAAATGAGTTAATCTTTAATTCGTTTATTTTTTACTTTATAAATAAAATAACAAATGAGCTTTAAAGTTTATAAATAACTTACTGTACCCACGACTTCGTCTGCTAAAATTAGGTAAAAAGATAGATTCAATTGTAGTGTGAATATATATAGCCTATAGCCTTTTCCTCGATAAATGGGCCATCTAAAACTGAAAAAAAATTTCAAATCGGTCAAGTACTTCCTGAGATTAGCACGTTCAAGCAAGCAAACAAATTCTTCAGCTTTATATATTAGTATAGATTTAAATACTAACGGAAAAAAACTTAGTAACCTTACAAAATCTATATAAATAAAAATTGATTTCTGAAATGTATGTTCGCTCATAACTTCCGAAAGACTGCACCAAATTGGATAATTATTTTCTTATTGGGTTTGTTATTGTCAGGACAGGGTTCGTATAATTAAAACATTTTTGTCTGCCTGTTACGGGTATTCAAACAGCTGGATCGATTATGACGGGACTTTCATTGGTAAGTTTTCTAGGAATAAAATAGATTACCTTTACCTTTACCTTTTTTGGGGCATCACACTGCACATACTAACATTACATGTATAAGCAAATTTCATTTCTTTATTATTTATAGTAGTATAGTTATCGTATAGTGTAATGCTCAAAAATAAACGATTTTATTTCATTTCATTTCGTTTCGTTTCGATTCGTTTCGTTTCGTTTCATTTTGTTTCATTTCGTTTCATTTCTTTTCATTTCGTTTCATTTCGTTTCATTTCGTTTCATTTCGTTTCATTTCGTTTCATTTCGTTTCATTTCATTTCATTACATGTCGTTGAAATATCATCTATCATATTATCTCTATCATCTATATTTCTATATCATTCTTCTACTACCTAGCGTTATCTCGTTAAGTACCAGGGTCTGCTTAGATTGAAGAGGATATGGCTGGGGGTCGAGTTAAGATGACCGATTGCCGTCTAACCTCACCCTCGGAACCCCTACAACCCTACGACTAATATCACAAAGTGACATTAATCGGGTCCTACTGTTTTACGTGCCTTCCGAAACACGGAGGAAGTCGGATATCAAATATAAACCAGTGCTAATATTTGATCATTAATATTTTTACCGTGGTCATCACAGAGAAATAAAAATGTGTATTTGTCTGTGGTCGTCACAATAAGCTTTGACACAATATAAAAAGTATACACATGTATAAGTAAATCGTTTGACATTGGTGTGGTTTCATTTTAATTAATACATTACTATTGCTTAGTACAAAAAATATTAGCATTCGCATACCGTCCAAAAGTTTTCGCTTCACGTATTAATATATAAAAGATAGTGTCATACAAAAATATTTAATATAAAAAACACAAAACTGGTCACAGTATGCCTCTATAGTCCGGTATTGACCTACCGAAGATAAAACAATTTGGAAAATCCAGTTTCAAATAAAAAATAATCAACGACTTTTAATCGAAGAGAAAATAATCAGTACAGTAAAGTATTTTCTAAAGATAGCAAGGTACCTACACCGGCCTTAAGCGCCATCTCTTAGAAAAACTTCAATACTTAATAACATGGTTATAATCCGCTAGGTGGTATGCACAGCTGAAATTTGGTTTTTCGTTAATATAAGATACCTATTTTCAGTAGAAAACTACGCGACATAATTCTGAAGCTGATAAAATCTCACAGATTAGAAAAATGTTACTCTTTGATGTTGACACCTCATTTCAGATATAATTCGTAACTAACTGATTATAAGCGCGCGTGAATTTTATAAATTAATTAATTTCAAGTTTATAAATAAACCGTGTCCATTTTATGTACATTACTTTTTTGTTATAATATGGATTTTATAATAGACGCATAAATAATAATATTAAGAAAAATTAAAGATAATAATATCCTAAAGTGGAATGCATTACCTACTGGATTATGAATTATTTTAACAAACGATGGCGTCTCTTAAAGAAGTAAGTTAGAATTTATTATATTATTGATAGACTAAAATTTGATTAAGAACCTTTGACTACATACTAGAAAGTAGGAAAATAATCTTTCTTTCTATAAAAAATCTGACTTAAAATTGTCAGAGCTAGACCAATTGAAATGGGACCAAACGTGACGTATCTAAATGCATCCCAGAAATTACTTGATTACGTTTAATTTTTTTTAATTGAAAAAGAACAATTTAGATACATTTCTAAATATGGAATATTAGACATACCTAATTTCTAAAATGCCCCGTTTGTCTTTGTGTTTAGTATTGAATAAAAGGTCATAATTGTAATCATAATTTCGTTATTTATTTCGGCTTTTTAAAGCGCTAAACGTCATTTGCTATAATTCTTTCAAACTGATGTATTTATTTTTACTTCGGTCATATTATGTGATGTGTGTGTGAAAGTGATTTACTTTTTGAGACAATAAAGTTTTATTATTATTATTATATTTATATAAGTAAATATCAATCGTTGTTTGTTTCCTCTTATTTCAGGGAAGGTTTAAGAGAATAGAAATAAATCAAATTCAGATTCAGATTAAAAAATTCAGATTTGGTTGCTACTACGGAATATTTCAAATAGATGACGTTTGAACTAGACCTTTGACTGACGTGCCATGTACAATTATTAGTTCATAAAATATATGTACGCATATACAAACATACGGGCGTTGTCAGGTTTTGTAGAAAAGACATAAAGGAGTTAAGTTAACTGGCTAATAACAGACGAGCCAAATCTCGAACAAGACAATGTCTTCTGGGTCCGCTAGCTTAATCAATAATGCGAAGTTATTTAGACAAATCGATCTTTCAATATAATACAAAGATGGTGGCTCTTGGCATCTGTACCTGCGTATTTAGGTTACCCCACGTCTATCTAGTTCTTTGGCTTAATTTAATTTAGTTCTGAACTCTTTCTCTCTTTGTGTCACTGTTTCACTAGTTGATCTTTCTCGCTGAAATCTTTAATATTAACTAACTGAGAAAAATCTATTAATTGGTTTAAGTCTAAAATTGTTTTCAACAATACTGTTAGTATATTATTAAATAAACAAATAGATTAATTAAATAAGTTTCGTTCGTAAATCAAAAGAATGGCTGGACTGATCCGTGAGCCATTTAGCTCAATATTATTTCAGCACAAACCATAAGCTTTAGCATTGCATTATCACGATACCTTATTTATCTTAAATTTGAGTACCATCTTCATAAGTTGAGTGAGTTTAACGCGACAGTTTTACGTCTTATTTGGTAATTGCCCTTTTCCAGGGCCGGTAGTAAACATCTATGTGCAAAGTTTAAACGTCAACCCGCTAGATCGTCGTCAACTGATGTTATTAGGGTCTTTGTAGTAACCTTCGCCGGCGGTATTCAATTCCTTTCATTATCTGCGTTGTCTTTTTTTTGCTACTTGTTGATTTTGTATCAATTTCGAATTTTATTTTAAATTTTATTTTCTACTTCCAATTAGAAAGGGTCTATTAGAAACCGTATAAAACAACCAAACTGTATATGTAGTAGTACAACCTGCTTATTCATTTGGTATATCGCAATAAAATTGCTTTACTTTCATATTGATGTATTGATAAGGAATCAATCCTTTGAATTTGCAGCAGTAATAGACGGAAATGCAGATGGTCGGATAACTATTCCCAATAACGAGAGGCACAGAAACATAAAAAAACTGACTGTTGATCTGAGAGAAACGGAGAGGTATTGGAAGAAGAATCCGATTATGCTGCTACGGCAAAAGAATAATGTCACTGTGAAAGGACAATTTTCAAATAACTAATATTATTAAACACTGCCTACGTCGGGTAACAGTATTAGTTCAGTACAGCTACAAAAATATATTACGATCTAAGAGTGTACTGTATTTGTACACAGTGTATTTGATGTAGTGTATTTAGAGGCTTTGTATAGTGTATTTAAACACAGACAACTTCTGGCAATAATCAGTGAGACAACACTCTTGAACATTCAGTAAATATCAAAGTTGGGGAAGTCCCGTGTCCGGTGTCTTAGGCGCGACAGCTTTATGTGCTGTGCCCGTAAGTGCCCTTACAAGTTAAATGTCAACCCTTGCAAAGGCGCCGTCATCTGAAATTATTAGGGTCCTTAGGTCTTTGCAAGTGCAATTTGGTTTTGTTTATAACTATCTGTTTTTTTTATACATTCCCAAATGGGAATATCTCCTACCAAATGACTGTTAATTATTTATTTATTGTAATATAGAATTGATTCTTCACGATATTCCTGTTTTTTTTTTGTTACTATTAATGTATAAAAATCCAGTATATATGTATATTACCAAGTCATGCGATATTCATGAAAGTTGGCATTTATGTGTTATTTGGTTCAACTTGAGGTATAGGACACTTTGAATTTGATTAATGGTTTTTAAAAGTTGTTTTTTTTTTAAATCGTTACAAAATAACTCAGCCACAGCTGCACTGACCGAGTCAGCTAGTTTATTTATAAAAAAATAGAGTAAAGAAAAGTATATCCAATATTCACCAATTTCTCCAGATAATCTCCAAACTTCATTTTGAAGAAGGCACCTGATGATGTTGATGAATAATACTCACCAATATAAATAAATTTTATATTATGAATTTCTTTACAACTAAGCAAGTTTATGAGAGTTCCCGGAGGCCTAAACTACTCTTTAAAGGCTAGAAACTCATCTGCCAGCCTCCTGGTGCTATGGGCGTCGGTATTGAAATAAAATGAAATTCACTTAGGCGAACCGTCTGCTCGTTTGGCCTTTGTAATATAAAAAAAAGACATATCAGGCTTGTTACATATATACAGTACCTAATTCTAATCTTCGTTGCTTGATTTAAGAGCAGCAATTTTAAATATAAGCTACAGAAGTAAATTTAAGTACTAACTCGAATGAATTTATGTTTTCATCTTTATGTAATATCTAGAAATAAACAAATAAAAAGGAACATAGAACAAATATTAAAAATAAGAATGGAACGTAAAATCTAAAAATTCTGGGTGTGGCTGTGCCTTAAACACGGCCGTAAGTGTTTAGTATTGCTTATCCTTATTAGGAACGACACGACTAATAGGGGACACTTTAGTCTTCCCTTCCAACTGACCCTGAAAATAAATGCCGCAGCACTCACTCAGCACTCACTTCGGTGACCAGAAAGGTACTCTGAATCTACACTGCCTACTTCTAGCGGCGAATGCGCGTTCAAGTATCTTCTAACGTACAACATAGTTATTAACTATAATCAAATCATAGCCACTATTTTTAAGTTTTAATGGTGTATTTAAATTTCATGAACAAGATCTCCATACAGGGGCGATGAAAATGCTTCACTGGGCAGGTGGCATCACATGTTTTAACAGAGTGCGAAACAAGTACATGAGAGCATCCTTCAAAGTGGTTCCAATAACGGAGGGCAGACTCCAATGGTACAGGCATATAATGAGGAGAAGTGTGGAAAAAGAAACAAGGCAGACCGCCAGCCTCTTGGTGGTCCAATATCGTAAGAGACTTAAAGAAAAAAGACATTCCCAAATTTACAACCCAAGATTAAAAAATCTTGGCGCAAGCGAACAAGTAGGCCTGAACCCAAATAAGGCTGGGAACAAGGAAGAAGAATAGTGTATTTAAATTGTCAGTTTTTGAAAATGTTATTTTATGTATATTCACAATAGACTCTGAAACTCTTTCTTTTACTAAATTCTACAAAATCTCTTTCAGGTTAACCTCTCATCTTGTCTTTCACTTCGTCAGTTCATAAAATATATTCTATTATGTAATATTTGGCCTGTTAGGTGATTGCTCTTTCACTTGTTTACATATAAATTATCTACTGATCCATAATAACTTTTTTTACCAGATGTTACTGGTTAGTTCAAATTTTAAAATTAGGAGGTTACTGCATTGAAAAAAAAAGAACAATTGCACAACTTTTCTAACTGTAACATATAATTACCTTAGTATTTTATTTACGTAAATAGTTCACTAAAATTATTATACTCATATCTTTAAAAATTATTTCTTAACCGTTGATGCTTACTTTAAAATTAAACAATACTTAAGTTATTTTAAAAACATACTACTGTCTGTACATTTCTGTTTCTCTATTTCTCCAAATTTTTCATATGGGAAAATTAATTTCAATATTATATAAGCTACGGAGAGTTCTATCTTTGATTTAAAATAAGAAATTAATTTCATAGATTGTCATGAGAAACACAATAAAAGTTGGTATATTAATCTATTTCTAAAGCAGTCGGGTTGCAGCATAACACCGATTTTCCCTCGTATTCATTCGCGGATTAAAGCAAAGTAGTTTAGTTTTTCATGCATGTCATGGATTGAACTGATTCTATCAGTTGTTTAATTTCCTATTAAACTAGCTATACCCGCAACTTCTTCCGCGTAAAATTTGCTAAAAAAGAGATTTAATTTTTAGATGATATATAGCTTATAGCCTTCCTCAATGAATGGGCTATTTAACACTAAAAGAATTTTTCAAATTGAACCAGTAGTTAGTTCCTGAGATTAGCGTGTTTAAGCAAACAAACTCTACAGCTCTATATGTATATTAGTATAGATTATTCAATAGAATCCAGGCTCCTAAAGTACGTGAACCCGTATTGAAATGATATATTCTTGTTTTTTTAATGAAATAATCTTTCCGTTTGATGGAATATTATCCATATTTGCTATTTTTCTAATAATAACACTAGAATAAAGAAAAACTACATAACAATGTTTGCATTCAGTAAGTTGAAATACACGCTCTGAAAAGCCGGTGCAGTGTTCGTCGTGTAAACGAACAATGGTGGACCGTCCCTCTTTAGCGCAGCAATTGTTACAGTACAAAAGCGTGGAATAATAGTTCGCTCGCAGTCCGTGTCCCAAGGCATTCGTAGCACATTCAAGTCGTCCTTTAAAGAACTAAATACTTTTTGTGTAGTCACTTTTTTTTTAATTTTTCACTTCTACTGTTTCTATTATTCAGCCTTGCTTCAGGAAATATAATGTACTATTAGTATTTATATTAGAACTTAAAACAACTAATGCAAGTAAGGTAATAAGTAATATTTTATAAAAACGTTGAATTGTTTTCCTCGCTGCCCTTACCATATCGCAAGGAAATCGCAGTAAGTATATTCAAGACGACATTTAAACTTAAATACATTTTTGTATCGTTACGATTTTTTTTTTAATTTTTTATCCACCCTACTGTTTCTGTTGTTCAGCCTTGCTTCGGAAATTACCATTTAATAAAAATCATCAAGGAACTATAAACAGCCAGTTAAATTTATTCAAAGGTACAAAAGAGGTGACATCGGCACAAAATAATCAGGTAAAGGATGGAAAAAATTGGGTCGTCTGTTTGGTTGTCTGAATGCATACAGCTCGTATTTTTTTAACTAAAGAAAAAAGTATCTGTGATTTCTAAATAATTGCCTTTTTAACGAATAGCAAAATTTATATATGTATGTTATTCGCTTATCTTTTCTTTTTATTACCTCTCGTTATGGCCATAAAATATCAAAATTTTTCCCTTAAGTAAATGCAAATTGTTCATACGTATATACGAGAATTTGGATTGAAATTTGAATAAGATAAGTAAATGGAAACAGCCTGATGTTTTTTGGAAAGTCAAATGGAAGAGGTCGGATCACACCTTATTTTTTTTACCTTTGTGATGCGATAGTGATTGGTATATTATGTAAATTATAGCTTTAAGGTAAATAAAGGTGTATTCTTTATAATACAATTTACGTCAGCTGGATTAGATAACAAAATTACTATAACTTGGGCTGTGGAAACAACCATAAATAGTTTTCACAAGACACACCTCAATTGATAAAGTAAATAAAATAAAATTAAAAAAATAATAATGACGAAAATTTCAACAGAACTCGAACTTGTATCCTATGACATCATTATAGACGCTTTATCGCTAAGCTAGGAGATCATATACGGGACTACAGAGGTAAAAAATTTTGACATTTTCTTTTCTCGTTAGTACCTAATTCGTTAAATAGAACGACTGCTTTATACATAATTTCTCATTTATATTTGGGTGCTATTTTCATCAAGAACCTTAAGCCCTTATTCATAAAAAATTGGAGCAAATAAAGCATTTTTGTTGTTGTTGTTTTCTTGTTATTTGCTTATCCAACCCGGCCGCGACGGAATTCCCTCAATATATATTCAAGAAAATATGAAGTCTGTCGAAGAAGGGACCAACTATTCCCCATCTGATACAAATTTCACGAAAATGTCTCCCACATACATTTTGCATGAGCCTTCCGGTCTCGTGAAAAGTTTCTTATATGTATAATTCGGTAAAAGGCATAGGACCATATCAAATCGGGCACCTTGACGACATGTGCTGTACCGTTTCCGATGCAATGGTGCGTGAAATGTAATGGACGTCAGGTGGCGATTAAGTTGATCAAGTGTGACGATCAAAGTACAGCTGTGTTATTGATTGTTTTTTCGGAAATGAAAATATATTTGAAACACTGCGACAAATGAAAATTGTTTGAATCCGATTCGACGAGAAATCCAAACAGATCAAATCGAAGTTTAGAACCTCTAAGCAATCTGTCAGTCATGTAAAGCCTTGGTTGTAATCCATACCTTTTCTAGTTTAAGAAAGAGGTTTTTGTCTTTTGTTTGAGTTGCTGTTTTGTTTAGAGTTTAGAGTTGTTTAAAGAAAGAGTTAACAATAGACAAAATGTCAGTTTCGATTATGAATTCTATTTGAGTTGATAGATAACAAACCCCAATATGTCAACCATAGACAGTAACATTATTTTTAATACAAACAGCGTGCAGTGAAATGAAAACTAAGACTTTTGAAATTTTACAATTTTAAACATGTACAATTTTTTTTGCTGTGAAAAGAGTAAAAAACTTCGTTTCCTTTCAAAATTCATTAAATATCTTTGTTTCTCTTTTTTTCACCTATAGGATAGATTTAATTATTTTAGATTTTATTTTCTCAAGAACAATCAAAAATTCACTAAAAAGAATTTTACAATGTTTTCTTAAATGTTAAGTTAAAAACACACATAGTGACTATAGGTATAAATATAACTTATTCTAAACAACAATCTTTGAAATATTTTCTTAGATTTCTTTTCAAAATTGTAAAAGACTTTTCTTTAATAGGTGGACATATTGGCGTTTGATATGTTATATCCACTCATTTATAACCCCATTAGTCCCATTAACAAAAATAGTTGTATCTCAGTTTTGGATGAGAATTTCGAAATAATTCTTAGATTGGTTATTAGAGGACGTTGAAACGACGCTGCCTGTATCATTAACTCACTCATGACCTAAAGTATAATCCGTCCGTTTACGATGTTTTTCTGCTATTTATAATTTTAGAATTTTGGTTGGATTCTTCAGAGGATGGTAGAAGAATATAATTCATAGTTCGGTTATTTGCAGATTATGGTTATAATGTTGCTAAATTTAAATACCAGTACAAAACAATCCATCCATAGAAATCAGCATCACTTTTACATTCACATACACTAGATATTAGCGAACACGTTTTTCTATATCTATTAATTTATGAAGTATCTTATACAGATCTTCTTTCTAACTACCTGCTGCTGGTATCTCTTTAGTAAATTAATATAATTTTGTCCTGTTGCTTTGTCGTGTCCTCATTTTCGGGTTATCTGACCCGGCATGGTAGGGTGCCTCTATTAACATTTCGTTT
Source organism: Charaxes varanes (assembly GCA_024363005.1). Classification (NCBI taxonomy): domain Eukaryota; kingdom Metazoa; phylum Arthropoda; class Insecta; order Lepidoptera; family Nymphalidae; genus Charaxes; species Charaxes varanes. The sequence goes on from JANCMC010004801.1 coordinate 11,573,994, forward strand.
GTTCTTTGCCTATCATTTGGTGTGGTCGGATTATTGTTTAAGTGTATATCGGTTATTTACTATTGTTTTTTCAGGTAAAATATGCATTACACGTCATGTAGGTATTTTTGTTACTGTTAATATTTGGCAAATATAATTTATCTAAATATTCTTTAGACTCAAATACATAATCAGCAACCCAGACATAGGATAAAACATACCGACGGCAAAATTTTTCTATGCAAAGTTTTTTTACACACTCCCACACACACATACACACACACGCGCATACTACAGACACACGTAATTTGGAATAGTTAAAAATATAAATATTATTTACATTTAGTCTAGTTTTAAGTTCATATTTTATGATTATCTGTTTGTTTTTGTGGATGAGCGGAGCATTCAGCAAGTGCCACAATTTGTGCTGAACTTTGAAAATTAATATTAATACAATTAATTAACATTTTTTTAAAATTCTTTTCTGACTTATTATTAATAAATGTAGACATAATTATGTTATACTTGTCTTAAAAAATTGTCGTATAATTTTAAGATTCATTCATAGTGTCATAGTTTATTTTTAAAAGTTAATCAATCATTATTAAAATCTGTAACAGAGACATATCTTGCAGTCATTTCAAAACTGTTTAAGTACAAAAAGAAATAAAGTGATAAAAGGATAAATAGTATTTAAGTTGAAATAATTAGGAGTTTTTTGACCTCTAATTTCAATGTGATGAATTTCAATGGAATAAAAATCGTACTTTAACTCGTCTGTACGTCTAAGCTTATCGCATACCAAGTGCGGTTTTAAAGTTTATTACGTTAAATATACATTTTTAGGGTTCCTGGATGAATTGAGATATTGTAGTTTTATCTACATTTTTATGCCAAATAATCCTAACTAGCTGCATCCCACGACTTTACACGCCTCATTTCAATGATTATATCAAAATTTGAGAGTTTTTATATTTTTTGAGTGGAACCCTAATTGTTTTTCGGAAAGAAAAGTGGCCTATGATGTTCATTGTAACAACACCTATCAGATAGTGAAAATCCCGTAGAAATTGGCTGATCCGTTTAGGAGATTACCCGGAACAAATAGACAGACCTACAGGCGTTAGGTATCGTACATATACAATAAATAAAAAAAATAATTTCAACTTACAATCAGACCCTTCAATTTTATATATATGTATGCAATATTGATTAAGAACATAATAATTAAAAAACTTACCATCAGGCACTGTAGTAGTTGTGACATCCGGACCCTTGGAGCTAGATGGTTGATCAATTCCATTAGTCCAAGTAACCAGTGGTGGATAATCGGTGGTTGCTGGTCTTGCGGTTGTAGGAATATCAGCTTCAGTAACGGGTTTCAAAGTCTCCTTTTCTGTAATCTCTTCTTGTAATGTCACTTTTTCTGTAGCTGGTTCTTTAGTGGTTATCCTTTCAGTAACAATTTCTTTATACGGTTCAGTTGTTTGGACCGTCTCCAGGGATGTTTCAAAGGTGGTTGTCGATATTTTTTCAGTTATTTTCTCTACTGGTTTTTCTGAAGATGATGGTAACGTCGGAGATGAAAAAGTTTCAGTGACAATATTCTCTGTTGTTTCCACGACTTTTTCTGTTGTTGTAGGCGGAGGTTTCTGGGTAGTTGTGGTTGTAGATGATGTGGTTGTGCTAGATGATATTGTTGTTACTTTGGTGGATGTTGTCGTGGTTACAGGTGTTTCTTCAATCTTTGATATTGTTGTATTTATGTAAGTTATAGTAGACACAGAAGGCCTTGTAAACAATGGCCTTGTACTTGTGGATTGTGGTATTATTGTAATGTTTAATCTTGGTGGAATTTGAATAGGCTTTTTCGTAGATGGCCTTTTTGGTGGTAATCTATATGGAGGTTTCCTTGTGGTGTTGGAAGGTAATATAGGTTTTGTTGGTTTGGGTTTAAGGCTAATATGTGGTGGTCTTGTAAAATTGGTAGGCTTCGTTGGTCTCGGTTTGTAAGTGGGCCTTATCGGCTTTCTAGTTGGTATTATTGGTTTGTCATTGACTGTTGTGGATTCACTGGTTGTTTTTACAGCCTCTGTACTGGGTTTTGGAGATTCAGATTTTTCTGTGACCGCGTTTCCATCGTCTCCGGATACTGTCTGGAACGTGGAAAGTTTGATAGGAATTTCCGTACTTTCACTAGTTTGAGTTGTCTGTTTTATCGATTGTGTTGTCAGAACCTCTTTTGCAACAGTTGTATCTGGAAATGTTGTTTTATATTCATCGTTTACGATTTTATTATTTAATGTTGTTAATTCATCTAATTTTGTTTCCAATACATTTGGCTCCGTGCGATGTTCAACTGTGACAGGTTTATCCGTTGATGGAATGAATGCTTCTGTAACTGGATGTTTATCTAATTTATTTTTATTATTCGGTTTATTTGTAAGTATATCGAGATCAGAATCATTATTTTCAGGAAGTACCGATTCGGGTATTTTATTTACAGTATTATGCACTTTATCTTCAGTAAGTGGGTGTACGAAATTGGCACTGTCTATTGAATTATCTTCTATATTGTTACCGATTATTTGTGGTAAGGTTGTTTTGTCGGGTATCTGGCAACACGACCCGAAATAAAACCTGTCTATACACGTTCCTAAATGTGTTCCGTTGGCTTTTAAACAATCTATGGCGAACATGCACAATCCTTCTTGGCCCGTACTTCTTGATATGCAGGGCAAGTGTCTTATATTTCTAGCTAAAGGTACTGGACCTGAAACAAAAAAAAGATTATTTAATTTTTAGTTAATTTAAATAATCCGTTCACGCCTAGTTTTAGTCTACGCAGTTGTACTAAAATATGGGTATTTCGTCAGTATTATCTTATTACGTTGGGTAATATTGAATAACAGAGAGAATGTGTAATTTGTAGACGAAACATTATAAGCTTGACGTATAAACAATTTTGAAGTTCATATAGACACAATCGAGCAAAGCGTGAAGACAAAAGTTACTAGGAAGTTCCAAAATCTAAGAAGAGATGGCGTATTTTCTATATTATAATAAAGTATGATTAGAATCCGTAGAATAATATTTGTTTTTTATTCTTTTCTAATTAATGTAACGTTATTAGCAATTTTTTTACATAATATAAGTTACTTATATAATTAAAATCAAATTAGAATTTGTTACTAAAAACATTTCACATAATTCTAAAATTTCTCTATTCATAAAATAAAAATGATTCATTGTATTAATCCGTTTATTTTTTTTTCATTACATTAATAGATCATACAACGATTTTTAAGTTCAACATCTTCCAATTGTATTCGGTAACAGCGGCATCTGTGGAGATGTCATTAAAACAAAAAATATTTATGTCGTTCAATAGATGGCGCTGTTTTAAATATTATAAAGCTTAGTACATATTTTATTTCTTATTATTATTTATTTCAGTTATATTACTTATTAATACACAAATACATAACAAAAAGAATAAGGAATTTAACACTATTAATAATAAACCTTACGCTGTCTTTAGAAACACAAAATCTCTTAAATTGGTTTCAATATTAGGCTAAAGCCTTCACATACAAAGCTTTATAACTGGAATACCTAGTTTGTACTAGCCAAGAATGTAACTTGGGGCCACCTATTTTCAAGTCAAAAATATTCCACGTAAAAAAACCTACTTTATTTGATTCAGCTTGCAGAACGTGTATTTTTTTTCTAATTTCAGTTCAAGGAACTGTTCTGATAGAGCCTTTGCATACTTGTGGTTACATAATAGATTAATAAGACTTCTCGCTATTGTATATGTAAGTAAGGAACCGAAGATACTGATACTGATTAAATCACATAATATACTGTTCTACAAAAACTAAATTGACTATTGTTTTTTTTTTCGGTTGTTGTGATAAATGTTTCGTTTTAATTACTTTTGCGAATTACAACAACGAATAAGAATAAAATTTATTTACCCGCTTCAAAAAAAGTAGGAAGTTTTCAATTCAACTGTATTTTTTATTGAGCGTTTGTTACGCGATTAGCGATTTTGATGATTCTTTTTTTTTTGGTAGACTTTACTTCAGAAGTAGTCCCATATAAATTTTATCGAAATCGGTCGAGTGGTTTTTGAGAAACAAATACAAATCTAAAGATTTATATACACGTACGTTATACAATAATTATATTTTCTTTTATTTTTTATAAAAAAATTTCAAATAAATTATTTTTAAACCAAACGTGAATGACTTTTTGGTTTTTAATTCCTTTGTTTTTTGGAGGCGGTTTTTGTTTTGCTTAAAAATGACTATGGAAGTGAAGTTAAAAATAATAAAAAAAAACGTTAAGTAGCTAAACACAAAATATAAAGTGAATGTAAAAGTTTATGTAAAAGTATTTCAAAAAGAAATGTTAATTAAGTTTTAACAAAAAAATACTATTCCATGACGCGTTAAACTCTATAACAAGTAATGTTTGTTGTAATATAAAAGACTTTAACGAGCTCGTGAAAAGATTGATGTTAGGTCTTTTTAATATCTATTGATATTTTTATCCATGATTAATGCAAAGTATGTAGATACAAACATAAAAACGGCACATCCGCATAATGACAATCTATGCTCTACCTTCGCAAAGAACCGTTGTGTCAAACCAGTCTCAAGGTGAGTTGTATTCGATTTGTAACACTTAACATTTGAATCATTGCAATAAAACTATCATTTTGCACCTTCATGTATTTGTTTTCATACAAAATAATTAGCTAAATCATAATTAGAGTTACCGTTACGTTGGCAATACTTTTGTTCTGCAGTCGAATTGGGCCGGTGCGTCCGGGTAGCAATACTTCTTTCTCGCATAAGATCGGCGTGAAGTGACGGCAATGTGGTCACGTCTAGTGATGGTATTGTTGTTGTATTTAGTTTGGTTTCTAAGACTTCTCGGTGCCCTAATATTGTCATTAAAGGTCGGCAACGCATCTGCTAGCCTCCTGGTGATGCAAATGTCCTTGGGCGTTGGTAGTCACTTATGTGAATCGCCTGCCGGCGTTTAAAGAAGGATTTAGGCCACCGGGAGGTCTTACAAATCAAACGAAACGCAACAATAATACCATCACTTGAAGTGACAGCATTGTAGCCACTGTAGGCCGATCTTATGTGAGAAAGAGGTGCTGGTGCCCGGATGCGTCGACCCAATTCGATTGCAGACCAAAAGGAGCGCAAGCGTGGCGCTACCCCTAATTCCTAATTGAAGACGTTCATTAAGTCAATTAATATATGAGTCATGTATGCCTCATAACTTATTTATTTTGTATAGATAAACCGAATAAATATTTTCTTACTTTCTTAAGATATTTACATAACGTGGGAGAAAACCGTTCAGCGTCATCAAAGGACATTGGCACACATATTGCTATGACTCACGACTTTTGCTGAATAGAGATGGACGACGTGGGCGGTGATGAATTCCTTAATTGAAGCTTCCATTAGTGTCGACAGACGGCTAAGAACCCGTAACACTAGTAAAAAATGGGAAATTCAAAGCCCCTCTTGGAATCGAGGTGAATTAAACTAATGACTAGGTATTAAAAAGTTGCAATGCCCAGGTACAATTATATATTTTTTCTTTAATAAAACAATATTAGGAATCATTTTTAATGTGCTATTGATGGTTGACACATATTAATATTTTATTTATAAGCCAATAGAGTATTCACAAACTTAGTTTTATAGGCAATACACAACTTTTGCATGCTACATATTATAGACTAGACCAAATATATTTATATGGAAATATTGAATAGATGGAAGGTATATATAAAAATGAATTCCTATATACGACATCACATATGAATATGTGGACAGATTTTGTTAATCTTTTTTTGTTCTGTTTATTATTGTCAGTAAATAAGATAATTGCGCGAAAAATTAGAAAATTTTAAAATAACACAATATTAAAATATATTTAATGTAACCTTAGCATCTTTGACAATTTAAACTTTTTATTGTAGCTTTATGGCGTTGGACATACATTGACAGAATGATTGCTGTAAATGTTGTCAAAGAGTGTGTATGGAAATGAATATCATCTAAAACAGATGCTTCAGTCGAAGTTATCTATATAAATAAAAATGGCCAAGAGTATGTCAAGACATGTATATATAGAATGGTTCCGTATCTGATACGCTATAAACGTATTTGTTAAATAACTTCAAAAGTTGACCGATTTCGTTCAAAATAATTTTTCTAGTAAGTTTTAGCATGTTCTATCAACATAGAAAATTTCAAGTTTCTACGTCTAATAGTTTGGAATGCCTGGGGGGGACCATTTTACGGGCAGGCAGACAGACAGACGGACGGACAGAGCAAAATTATAAGAGTTCCTTATAATACTTACAGAAACCTAAAAACATACTTATTGCAATATTATTTATACTCTTGAATCTTTATATATGAACTATTTGTAAGCTACGTTTTTAATTAGTGTAAGTGGATGTAAGTCGGTTATAATTAAATAAATAAATGGGGAAAGGGGAAAAACTTATGTGGGAAATCCAAGAAATTTCCTGCATTTCCAGAACAGCCAAACGAATACGAACGTAAGTGTGAGAACAAGAAATACGTCACTACACGGAAAGTAACAAAAGACAAGTATCGTTTTTTATATAACATGACGAATGGGCGCGTGTCGCAGCCATTGCAGGGTTTATGTGCTCTGCTGGTCTTGAGGATGGCTCTAAGCTGTGGCAGTTACAATAGACCTTAGTGCAGTAACGATAGGACGTTTGGTTCGCCTAAAAAAAAAAGAAAAAAAATGTGCACTTTTTGGGACAACAAATATTTTGGCACTCGGGTCATCGTTGCCGAACGATTGACTTTGACGTCACCGTTACTCGTTACACTTCTGTCAAGAAACCTGGAGGGCCGGAATTTTTTAATATAAACATTACAAAGTCACAATTTCTGTTTTTCAGTTCACTTTTAAAACTATTTGCTAATGTCAGTTTTTAGCAATGTTACTTAAATTAATTTAAGATATTGGTTGGATATGTTATTCGACTTCAAGCCAACGCAATATTCAAACGAATACGCAAACATATATACATTTTACTGGAACTATAAAATTATCAATAAATTTAAAATTATCCCAAGGCAAAATATCCGACTGAGTTAGTCTCAGATCAAAGGCCCCAGCGGGAACATTTAGAAAATTTAGAAGTCGACGAGTCAACTTCATTTAGGTTGAAACTTAGAAGTCGACGAGTCAACTTCATTTAGGTTGAAACTTAGAAATCGACGAGTCAACTTCATTTAGGTTGAAAATATTTGTGCTAGGCACACAGGACGCAAGTCTTTATCATGTCTTAATCGTAAGTCATGCTTTGAATGAATGCTAATGCAACTCGCGTTTACACTAAGAAGGGTCCGCTGTGGGCCTAACACGAACATTTTCATCCTAAATCAATTCAAACCGTCGACTTCGAACGGTTCGAAATATTCGTGCTGGGGCCTCTGATATGAGACTAACTCAGTCGGATATTTTACCTTGGGATAATATTAAATTTATTGATTATTTTATAGTTCCAGAAAAATATATATATATGTTTGCGTAAATCCTTCAATATTGGCGCACGTATGATTTTACTTTAAATATAAATAATAAATATATACAGGACTATATGACACACGGACGTCTGTTCCTAAGGTAGACAACTTAATGCCTGTGTTTTACGTGCCTTCCGAAACACGGAGGAGGTCGGATATCAAATATAAACCAGTGCTAGAATGGGTCACCCATCTACCCGGTCGCAGCCAGAGCAACTTAACTTAGCGATCGACTCAAATGCCGACCACTGATTAGACCACGACCTCCTCAGACTTAAGAGTTAAATAAACCTTTTTTCACAAGGTAAATTTGCAATTGTAAGATATTATCTGTAAATTTTATTTATAAATACCCTTCTTTATAGTGCTGATAAAGATAAGGTATAAAATAGACTGCGCTTTATATTTGAGTTAAAAACAATTTGTGTCGTAAAATTATTTTCGACGTTACAGGCCCGTAACAAAATACCAAAATATGTCCCAACAGACGGGTAAAATTTTTGCTTTGTGAGAACTCTACGTCGCATACCTCGGTCGCGATACGTAATCATACAATGCACAACCGTTTTACAGGCATCGAAAAATTTTGTAATTAATCTGTTCACAAAATTTTTTACTCCATTGTTTCATACGTTTTTATTTTATTTTTAAATTAAATTCACAAATGAATGCAAGAATTGTTACACATAGAGTTACAAATAATATTAATTAGATCTCTTAACTTTTTACCATTTTTTTAAAATGAAAGTTAAGACCCTAAGTTTTCCTAACTTTATAACATAATTTGATCAGATTTAACTTATGTAAACCGAGAATTAAGTTGTGAGAAAAAATTATTATTATTTAGTGTTAAGACGTTTATTAAGATTGTCATAAAATCTGAACAATTAATATGGATACTAAGTTATCTTTTGAACTAAAATAACGTTAGTGATTATTAGTCATTAATATTCAGGGATTTGCAAGCAAAGGGTGAAGTTTACACGATTAGATTTGTAATTTATAAATGTTAATCTCAGCCGCTCGCGGTCAGCCAAAGTTTAGCCAAGTCATTAGACATATGGATACTAAGTTATCTTTTGAACTAAAATAACGTTAGTGATTATTAGTCATTAGTATTCAGGGATTTGCAAGCAAAGGGTGATATTTACACGATAAGTCTGCGAGTTTTAAAATAAACTCACTTCCGAATTTCGTCGTTTTATTGGGGAGGACCCACAATAGGCGGTACAACTCCTAATGTTTGTTTTGGGAATCTGCCTATTGCTGTGTACATAATGAACTTTCATTAAAGGATAGAAAAAGAGAAATTTTCAATAAACTTTACTTGCAATTACACAAACCATTTCGGAAGAAAGTATAGCCTGGTGTTCAAAAGCTGTGCCTGCATGTCGTGTGAAGGAATTTTAAACCGTACTGAATAATTTGATTATAATTTAGTTAACAATATTGCTATGACAGCCAGCGGTACGAATATTTTCTTATGCCGGAGCCAGACATAGCTTCATTTGAATGATCATTTCAGTGATCATATTATTTTCGTTATAAATGTTGCGATGGCGATTGATGTAATACAGTTATCGAACCTCATTTTCATGTACGTTTCTCGAGAGCATATCAAAATGTAATTATTAACAAAATTAAAACTTACTATTACTTAATATTACGCCCCGCTTCTCTCTGTCTTTCCCACTAAAAACATTACGTACAAAATTTATAAAAACATCGTCAAGGAGTACTAGTTCAAAACCGCGCCACTTTATGAAACCGTGTATTTATTCAGTACTGTAATTCCCTCTATAGCACGGTGCTCTTATAGCGCATTAATATTCTATAATGTATGTAATATTGTGCGTATTCGAGGCCTTACAAGCGCGTTGTACGAGAGTAATCCTACAGCGCGTATTCGTATAATGAGGAATACGCATCATACAAATCAAAAGTCAAATATATTATAAAAGTAATTTTTCAAGGGCGATCTGTATTCGTACGATGGACCCCGATAGATTAAACCAAATCATTCTAGAGATTCTCCATACTCTCTTCTCACCGCTCTAAGCGCGCTTTTATAACATCGCCGGTTACGTTTTCGTAGTTAAGTATTCGTTAATATATCGAGAAAGTCTAAAACTAAACAAGCTAACTCATCCTTTCCCTAAAATTAGAGTGCACCGCTGTACTTACGGGCCAGTTTAACATTAATTAATTTTATCGTCAGTATATAAAGATAAATGCTCTTTCATTCTAGAATATTGTAAATGCTATCTTCACATTTCCTCTCAGATAAGAGATTATTTCTTATTCTGAATTTAATAATTTTTATATTCTATACCACGTATATAGTATTTATTTATGTAGCAAAGAGCAAAGACTACAAACACGTATAGATAAAAGAAAGTTCGCTGGAAATAAGTACTTTTTGAATTAGTAGGATTGGAATATTGCAACGATAATCGCTAACCAAGTCCTGGTGAAGTAGGAAATAGGATTTCCGAATCTAATTTAGCCGTGAATCCAAACAATAACGTACTTCCGAGGTTAGATCATACGCCGTTACGGCCGTTGATCTAACACGTTAATTAATATATTAACGTAATTAAAATTAAAAATTTCTTTTGTTATACCTTGGAGAACATGTTGGTTGCTTGGAGTGTCTGAAGCAATTGATGACTTTGCATCAATGACGGGCTTTATATACTGCTTAACTTTAAACGTTACGTGCGAGCAATTCGACCAAATTCATAATAGGAACTTGTGAAAGATATAGGAATTTGACCTACGCTACGCTCACAAGGAAACTACATTCGTTTTTATGGCCCGCATATCCTATAGTCTTAAAGATTTATCAACGCAAGTGTAAGTATATTTGAAGATAATCAATGTTCTAGACCTTCAAGGTTTGCAAAAATGTTGCTTGAAAGGAACGAGTCGAGTTCTATTTTCAGACTAAAGAAATGCAAATTATCTTTTTAAACAGCCATATTTGCTTAATAACAATCTGTTGATCTTTTACTTATATTTAAACGTTTTTGGCGTACAGCACAATTTTTTAAATCAATTAAAATCTACACGAACACTTAAAAAGCGTTTGGGTATTGTGATAGCAGGTAATGAAAAGCAAAAATGTGAAGTAGGTGCCAAATTCCACTACTAATTTAACGCGTTGAAAGTCGCGGGTAGATAGCTAGAACGAAATAAAAAAAAATGGTATATAGATAATTCTCTATAGGCTATCATCACACTAAAGCCAATAAAAGCGGAGCACCAATGAAAAATGTTTTAAAAATGGGGGTTCATTTTCCCATTTGAGTGCTTCCGCAGCGTGCGCTGCGTAAATGGTTTAAGTCTCGCAAAGGTCATGTATCACAAAATTGTTCCTCTTTAAAAGTTCTGAATAAAAGTCCACGACAGTATATGTCTATATTTTAAGGTTGGCTCAGTATAACCTTTTCTATGCTAACCAAATTTGTTCTAAAATAATTCATTATTTGTGAAGGTATTTTTATAAACATAATATTAAACGTAATAAGAGTGGCAACCGCGGACGAGGTCGCGAGGTACAGCTAGTATGTTATAAGGGGCAAACGAGCAGGCGGTTCACATAAGTGACTTCCGACGCCCATGGACATGTGCATGACAACGAGGATAGCAGATGCGTTGCCGGCCTCTCATGACGATTTAGGCCACCAGGGAGTCATACAAACCGAAGGAAACGTAATGACGTTATAAACTTTTATTTCAAATCAATACTGAATCCGTCCGTGTCAGAATCCTCAGCGTGCTTTAACCGTTTCTTCTGTCTCAAGGATGCTGGTGTGGTGGTGACAGTGGTGGGTACTGGGAAGTGGCTGGTGGTGGTCGCTTCAGTGGTACTTATCCTATCCATGGTGTACTTGTGCTTGATCTTCATCTCTGGAAAGTAGGTAAAGGCACGAATTTTGGTCGTACGCTGCTTGCCGCGATAGTAGTTTGGCATCTGCGAGACAGAGAAAAAGATAGATTTTGTTAGAAATTCTTAGAAATCCTATCCTAATTAGCCACCTACTAATAAGATGCTATGAAGGTTTTGAAGTAAAAACTTCTTGGGCGTTTTTTGAGATGGGAAAAAACATTATTTTTTTTACTATATGACACACGGACGTCTGTTCCTAAGGTAGACAACTTAATGCCTGTGTTATAGGTAACAGCTACCTGTAAGACACAAATACTTTTTTTTGGAAATATATAAATACATATACATATTATCGCACCCACAACCGTCTCCGTCTCCGTCTCCGTCTCCGTCTCCGTCTCCGTCTCCGTCTCCGTCTCCGTCTCCGTCTCCGTCTCCGTCTTCATTTTCGTCTTTGTCTTTGACTTTGAAAGATCACCTATTACACCACGGGGCGTTACAATATCGAAAACCACGGGGCGTACAAAGATGGAATCTGCTAATGAGGTAGTTGACAGTTTTATAGTTAGAAGACAATAAGGACAAAGGGCTCTCGCAAATTCATGCGAGGAAAGTCGCGCGAAACTGCTAATATTGTGTAATTCGCGTGACGAAGTATAGTAACTTATTGTACAAACTAAACAATTCAAATCTAAAACAAAGTTGGAAATAAAGCAACGAGGATGGATGGTGATAAAAAATGGAAATTCCAGGAATAAACGAGACGAGAGATTTAATTTATTCCACTGCTAAATCCAGTTTTATTAAGGACATAAAACTTAGTGAAGAAGTTCCACTGTAGAGTGGAGTTGCCAGTTCTTCTGGTATTTCTTTTTAAGTGGACTAATATAAGTTGCTTATAAACCTTATACTATAAACTAGTTGCTACCCGCCACTTCGACCGCGTAAAATTTGGTGAAATTTTTTTACGTGATGATATATAGCCTAAAAGCCTTCCTCGATAAATAAGCTATCTAATACCGAAATAATTATTCAAATCGGACCAGCAGTTCCGGAGATTAGCGCGTTCAAGCAAACAAACAAACTCTTTAGTTTCATATATTGGCATAGATAGATATGTGAAAGTAACTATGTGTGTTACGTTTTCACGCCTAAAATGCTGAACCAATTTTGATGAATTTTAACATAAAGATAGATTAGATATTGGCTAAGGAAACAGGCTACTTTATGTCGTGAAAATGATATTTGAAGGGTGCGAAGTAGTGGTAGTAAGTTTGTATTAAAGTCCTAAAAACAATGCAGACAAAGTAGCGAGCTGCTTCTAGTAATTACTAACTTTTTTTACTATTTAGAGATTTTTACGTCTATGATGATAATTTCAGCCCCATCGTACCCTAAATCAAATATAAACCAGTGCTAGAATGGGTCACCCATCTATCACCCGGTCGCAGCCAGAGCAACTTAACTTAGCGATCGGCTCAAATGCCGACCACTGATTAGGCCACGACCTCCTCAAAATTAAATTATTCAGGGTATAAAAGACATCGTACCGCAAACTTTGTAATAAGACTACATTTAATGTACTAATTAAAATCACAAAAATCGTTCATCTCGGAAATAAGAGGTTACAGATATTGCCATCCTGTTGAATGCAGGAAATTTGACATAAATGACCATATCTTTTGATTGTCCACTTAGAGGGTTGATTTTTTTTCAAAACTTCAAAGAATTACAGACTGAGGTTTACTACCAAATAAGTTATTTGGTATTAATTTCAACTTCGAAGCTCTAAGCGTTCTTGAGAAAAAAAGAAGAAGAAAAAGTTTTAATTGGCATAAAAGTACTATACATAGATATACATATCTAGAATTAACAATTTAAAAATAAAAAGAAACGCACACAAAAAAGCCCTTATAAATTATATGTATATCTATACTCAGTGAGATGACCAAAGGGACCAGACCATTGACAGATAGACGAACATCGGACTTATCCTATGAGGGTTTCTTTTTTTCATTTTTGAGTTACGGAACACTAGACAACGAATTTTTGTACTATTTATTTAGCTTAATAGCAAAAGAAGGATATATTGAATAGTTCATTAATATTTCAGACGCGTTTAGGCCCTAAATTCATGTTCCCTTCCACGGCTAATTGGTGGAAATAATTCGACAGAAAGTAATTACAGGCCCTTTTCTAATAAAGGACGGTTCGGGTTTTTCGTAAACAACTTGATGGGTTACTTACGAGGGCCTATATTTTCACTTCATGTTGTTAATAGATAATACAACTATATTCATTTTTCCTATATCTAATATTGAAAGTATAATAATAAATATATATAGGACTATATGAGACACGGACGTCTGTTCCTAAGGTAGACAACTTAATGCTTGTGTTATAGGTAACAGCCGCCTGTTATACACAAATATTTTGAACTAATGCCGGTACACGCACAACTAAATACTACCAAATGGCTCTGCTTGGTTTATTACGTGTTTCCAATATATTTTGTTTATTTCATATAAATAAAATTGGTTTCTCTATTGTAACTAACTGTATTTTTTAATAGACGGCGTTTCCCCTTTAACTATTGATTCTTCTGTATTGATGAGCTTCGTATAGACAGTCTGTTCCATAGACGACCTTTTCCATAGACATCCTTTTCTACTCTAATACCGGAGCCTGAGATAGTTTCATTTGAATGATCATTTCAATGATCAGGTAGTGTGGCCGGGAACTTTGTGTAGCTGCGCAAATTTTTGTAGAGCTTTGTAGACTTCAAGGACAAAAATGTACAAACACTTTGAGATATTTCGGGCTCGGGCCATAGACAGTCATAGAACATAGACAATTTTTTCTATAGACTGTAAAACCAAAAAATGATCTTTTTTCTTGGGCGGGTTTTTACTGAGACGATTTTTCCAATATAAAGTAGAATATAAAAACTATTGAGGGCCTGTTTACCACTTTCAAATCTCGTGCATTATTAGTATTAAAAGGGATCTTATGTATGTCTATTACAGTATTGCCTCTCCGTATAGATCATTAGAGCACATTAGTTGGAGTTCCTATTATTTGCTGGACACAAAGAGGGCTTGTTAGTAATGTCGATCCTTTCCTTGGCTGGAACCAGTCGCTTTAAAATACATCTAACGACCAATAACTACTGCTTATGGCCTTACGATTTGTACTCACAATTCGACTAAAAATAGTAGAAGTTACGACTTTTATTTTCTCATCGTTGCAACGTGATTGCAAAGGAATTTTGTTCCTGAAAATACCAACTTAAGCTCATATGTCATTTCTGTTGGAAGAAATTGATTTCTTGTCACATACTCAACATACGTTTCACTTCAAACCCGGAGGAAATGAACTCATCAAAGGTTCTTCGTATATTGTCTACTGATGAAGTAACATTATCACAAAACATACACAAGAGTCTTTTTTATACCGAGGCTTCAATGAACTCGCCCCACAGCCACATCCTCTACAATCTAAGCGGACCCTGGTACTACTACACCGGGATAACGCTAGGACGAAGGAGAAGAAGACAAACAAATATTATAACACTTTCATATAATCATGTGATCATTTATTTTACTTAAAAAAGAAAAAGCTCATTTATCTCTGCCACTTTAATATTCGCTTTGTTTTAACGATGCCCCGTAACGACTCAGTTTCATTTAATTAGAAAATATCACTGAGATTTGGGGGAATCCGTCACATGGTCTGGGGTTAATTAAATTTTTCAAGTCCCATTAGGCAGCTGAGAGAAAATTAATTTATAATAATTGGTTCATTCAGTTACTGGAATTGTAACAATTTTTAAGAAACATTGTTTTTATATTCCAAAGCCTTGACTAATACATAAAACATTTATATGTACTTTTAAATAAAGTATATATATTTTTTTGATTTAATCTTTAAGATTATCATCTTTAAGTCAAGGCGACGAGCGAAAATAATAAATTGAATAAATTTGTTATTAAATTTGAACAACATTATTATTAGCACTAGAGATCGCTGGCTGATCGGAATTCGGCGAGAAACCTTTAGATTGGCATACCTAATGCTTATGAAAGGCTATTCAGAAGAAATTTTATCGTTAGTACGACGAAATCTATTTGACAATTAAATCACAATAATTGTCATAATTGATGTAAAAAAGTCATGGTTGGTACTACTACTACTGTACTACTCTGTGACACTACAATAATAAATGGTATAAATGTATGTGAGCATAGTTCGGCATTGGTGTGCGTGTGGTTTTACTTTAATTAATCAATAAATAAATACATAGGACTATTTGACACACGGACGTCCGTTCCTAAGATAGAAAACTTAATGCCTGTGTTATAGGTAACAGCCGCCTGTTATACACAAATATATTTTTTTAGAAATTTATAATAACATACATATTATGGATAATACACCCAGACTCGAGGCGGGAATGGAACCCGCGACTCCCGGAGCGGAAGGCAGGGACACTGCCTTGCCGTACTATTAAGATTATAATCTTAAATTTTATTGTCTGTTATTAAATTACATTAGAAGAAACATCCTATTTATGGAAGTTTTAAAGATGTGATTTTAATGCGTGTTTTACTGTTCAGACTGTTTTTAATTTAATAGAACAGAAAGTTGTTGTAGTAAAGTTTCTATTTTACTAATAGGTATGTAATAGAGCAATTCTTTAAAAGTTACAGTTAAATTTGTTCGAGTCATTGCCATAACATAAAAATCTCATTGAGCTAAATAAAAATATAATGTTATGTGTTTTTAACTGTTGCAACATTGTAATCAATTTTTTTTTATTATTTACTTAATGATTACAATTGATATTAAAGGCGATGGTAATGACGTCAAAATTACTTTTTCGATTTAACCCATTTTATTTTAGGTATAAGAATTAAATAGACCTAAGATCTGTACAAATGTACCGATATTATAATTTTCGGTCTCACTTATAAAATCCAGTACTAATTATTGAGAGTATGTTCGTTGATCAATTTCCATGGAATTCCGTAGAACAGGGTAATATAGTGTTGATTTAGGGTTATTTCAATATTGTAGTGTTATACTTGGTAAACACAATGTTTCCACTGGCTTTTCTGCTGGTTTTGTCATACCATTATATAAACCAGGCTTAAGGCCTAGTACACATACTGTAACCAGTACCTTAAACTCATTTAATAAATTCGTATCTCGCGATTGAAGGTTATTGTTAAGGATGTATGTACCTATACGACTACGCAATTCTTGTTAAGATATGGGTGTAGCCTAAACCTTTTCCTTTGACAGAAATGTTTATCATTTCGATCATGGAGACTACATAAAGGAGTAACATCTCTGTATATTAAAAATGTCTGTCGAATTACGTAAATAAGAAAGCGCCACATCAGCATCGTGGTAAATTTTAAAGGTTGTTATTGGTCAATTTATTGCTACCTACATTATATGCCGCGCCGTTCTGGAAGGTCAATTCGCCTACTATTACTACTATACTATAACCTTTGTCTACACCAGCGCCATTTTGAACGGTTTGTGAATTCTATCTGAGCTATAATGTAGGACACTTTTCAACTTTTCGCCCATAAAAAATGTTACTCCTTATTGAATTCTCCATAACTTCAACGCAGTTCTGCAAACCTATTATTGGGTTACAACTCACTTAGGGTCGCTACTTTAACTTGTTACATTGCTGTATATTTATTGTTAAAGTTGAGATTAAAGTGCATATAAAAAAACAGAGATAAATTCCAATCAAGATCATTTCTATTTAAGCTTAAATACATGAATGATATGCAATAGGCCTTCATTTTTTGAGCTACGCCCATGTCTATGAGGATTCCTTATTAATGATATTTTTAAGTTGCGTTAAAACTTAAATAAGCGAATGGCATTTAAATTAATGAACCTAGTTATTGTCGTGTTCAAACCATTATTTATTATAGTTTTAATCATTAAAACATAACACGTTCGGGCCTATATAAAATGTTGTGTTAATAACCTGAATTGATTTGTCTCCAAAACAGTTTTATTTAAGATCGATTACGAAATGTCAAATATGTTTTCCGCACAAAAACCATTGGTTGTAATAATTTGTGGCCCTCCCGATAGAAATAGACATCTCCATAGCATAACGTGTTAGCTTTGCTACGAATTTATAGCGAAAAATTTTCAGTTGTAAAATGAAATGAACACCTACTTAAATAAAATATTTAAAAAATTACATGTGTTTATTTTATACATCGTCGCTTCAGCCCTCATTCTTACGACAGCTTTTTTAACGTTCAAATAAAACACATTATGGTTTCCTAACTTTGTGCCACACGGCAGCGCTATAACGCCGAGTTTTTTTTATCGAGCAATGGTCTATTTTCAACGCTATAAATATAGGTATACGATATATTTTCGTATCGACGACGCTGAAAAAGCGCCATCGCCGAGATTTAACGCAACGCTTTTTGAACTCTCGTACGTACTTAATGTAATTGTTGAGATTCCATCAATGGAATTTCACACGAGGAAAAGAGGATTGCCAGTAATAAAACCAGCATGTGACAAAATAAATTTGTAAACAGTTAATTCATGACTTTATTTCGTATCCATATCGAATCGTACACATGTTACTTAAAACGTAGCTCACTATACACTTATTAAAAAAATCACATTTATTTTAAACGCTACAATAAATTGCGTTCGCGTTAAATTTATGGCGGGCAACACTGTGAAATGAAATAATACTAACAATAAGCTCATAAAAATGTACACGATGATCTAATACACCAGAATCTTACTAACTTAATCTTCTAGAACATTGACGCTTATTAAAAATTACGAGAAATAAAATCTCCATGTCATGTTAAACTAAACCGATATCAGAAATAAATCCTCTCCCACTATGTAAATCGTTTTTTGACAGTACCATAGACAACTATAGAAACGCGATACTCACATTTAATTCACACTTACACACAATTAACACACTAGTTTGGTAAAGTTAAACAAAAAGCATCAAAACCTAAATAGCCGATATTCATTGTTACATTTCTAAAAATACTAAATCTGCTTGTAGTTTAGTGGCTAGAGAAGTTTGCTTTAAAAAAAGGTCTGCTTTATCATTTAGAAATCCTTTAAATTCCATTAAGACTCATTTGTCATAAAGCGGTTAACATCGTGGAAGATAGATAGGAATTGCTTATTAATGAAATGTTACTTTTTATAAAACATCTGAAAAATATACCTTAAATATTTACCACCAGGCTTTTTAGCATTAACTTTATTAATAGTATAATTATAAAATATTCTTCACTTTTCCCTAGTTTATACTAAATAGTTCGTTTATTAACGCTATTAGGTGACAATATATTTTAAAGTATTAAGCAAAGTGTTTAATTTAAACAGTGGACAAATATGATGGTCCCAAAAACTATTTATAAAAGCAGCATAAGGGGGGTCTGTGAGAGTAGCCTCCAAAATATCTTTTGATTACTAAGAAATAGGAAATAATCTGCAACAGCCGTGTTGTGTCCTGACTGAACGAGTAGCCTCGCGAGGCAACCTCGGACGTTTTCCACGCAAAGTTATTCGTTTGTAGCACGCACATTTTCCTTGGGCGAGGCACGTTCTGACTGACTAAGGAATTTGTCTCTTGGGGCTACCTCGCGAGACTGCTCGATCAGTCAGGACACGGCTAATAATGAATGAAATAATATAATCACTAGATACTACTACATTTTATTAAAAGGTTATTGAAAATTTGAAATACATGTTTTTCTGGTACAAAAATGTTATATGCCTTTGCCCCAGTACTTTTATTCCAAAGCTAAGTATAGATGAATTCATCTTCTAAGACTTTCGTACTACATGCTTTTTTCAAAAAGCTTACAAAAATTCTACGACGGTACGACCAAAATCAACAAAGGTAACACTTTACCGTGTATTGCCATGCATAAAAATTTAAAGCAAATTACAGACAACCAACAATTGAGTATTTATATTAGAAAAAAAAAAACAAGAATTAGTTTTAATGTGCAATGACCCGCGAATAAAAAATCTGCACTACGAATATATACCATACACTTCACTTATTCGCGATATATTATAATTTCGCCTGTTAGGAAATTCGACAGTGTAACGTTGACAAGGTTATAAAAAGAGTCAGATAGAATTGTCAAACAAATTTCTACTTATTATATAATATTGGTATTTTTAACATGTGCTTATCAAAAATTTTATTATACGAATGAGAAAATTATTTGGGTATTACATACAAATAAAATCATACGAATCGGTAAATCGGAGAATTAAAACATAAAGTATGAGTTACAGATACTATTTACATTATTTTATTATATAGAAACATACTAAAAATAGTTTCTTACGTTTTATATTTCTTGTATAGAGTAGCTTAAAATGTTTTCAAAAACATTAGCTTCACAGAATTT
>JANCMC010004801.1:11601885-11689937 GCA_024363005.1 Charaxes varanes
TCTGGTAGAGTTAAAAATGTCATGTTATCAATCCATAAAGAGATAAAAAATTCTTCTAGCGTCTCTGGTACAACAATGTAATAGTACGATTTTTAATTTTCTAAGGTGTACTTATCTAGTATAATCATTTTATAAAGGGGGATAAGAAACGGTGAAAGCGGTGTTTCGTATATGCATGTGTACTCCAGAGCGAAATGAAAATATTTTTGGTATATACTTAAATTCATTGAAATTCATGTGAAATTTACGTATTTTTACAATTCGTCTTTCAAGAAAAACAAAAGTTAGTAAAGTGAGATGATTGCATATGCATGCAGGAATAGGTTTTGATTTACGTTTGCTAATACAGAGCTAATTTTATGAAGGCAAATTTTTAAAGGTTAAAGTTTTTCACTGACGCTTCTTTCTACTCGGTTATGTGAGGTAGGTAGATGTGAGGTATTCAGAAGAAATTCCATAGAAAATAAATTAAAAATATTTTCATTACGAAAGCGTTTCATATCGCGATAACGTCTTCTTTTTTACACATAGCAACTAATTACTTATGATTAATTATTAAATAATAAAAATAGATAAGTATATTATATTTGCTAATAAGTAATTTCATGCCATCGATAGTGCCAAAGTGTAAATAATAATAAACTCTCTTATATTTGTTAATCAATTTAACTTTATTCAATTAATTTAGCGTAATATAATACAATAATAATATATTAGTGATTCAATAGCCAAAAGGAGTATTTCTACAAATTTCAGTATTGTATTTTTAATTAATAAGTTGATTCGTAATGTTAAATTTATGCATAGTATATTAATACTGTTGTAGGATTTATTTAGAATGGATAGTAAGTCGTGCTATGATAAGTGCCATATTCGATTCGTTTATTTTTATATGAGCTCTCGCACTATAAACACGCAACAATACAATAGTTTTATTGGAATAAGGGCTTTCTAGAAGCTACAGAAAACTCAGCTTGTTTTGAGTGAGTTACCCACCCCTTTCGGTCGAGTACGGAAAATAGACCATATCTAATTTTTGTTTGTGACGACATACACAGGTATTTATGAATACTGATATGTTTTAATATAATTTTTCTTTTTTTTTTAAAAAAGGGTTTCCACCTTTCCGTCAAACAACGAAAAACAGACAATATATTCGTGATGTGTCGCGGTTATGCTTTCAAATTTGCTTATTACTATTTTGCTTCCGGGTTATAAATGATTATTTTTTTTAATTTCTAAATTAAAAAAGAAAATCCGCCTGCAATTTTGGCGCACGCAAATATCCCTTCATCATTTGATGTACTCAAGTAGTTCTCCACGATAGGAAAGAGAATTGGGGTTTTTTTTAGTACTCGCGTTGCAGGTTCGAATATCAGGGACTAATTCCAATGCGAGACTTTAAAATACCATTCGTTCTTTTATACATTCACCAAACTGTTAAATATCAATTCTTTTGGAATTGATTCGGATATCCGCATTGACTGGGCTTATGTAATAGGTGCTGAATTCTCATATTGGCTTCCATCATTAAAAGTATTTATAATAAATGAAATAGAAACCGTAGAAAAGACTAGAAAGTTGAAGTGTAGAATTTGCGAAGAAGTATGTAAGTGTTCAGATCATTTCTTCATCTGTGAAAATGTGAGACTTGAAATTTGCAGTCATGTGCGTTAGAGGTTAGATTCTATTTTTATCATTCAGAATGCATTAAAGCTTTCTTTTACGTGAAGAACCTTTGAATGGTCTTCAATACCGATCCTTTATTTTATTATTGTGGGAAAAAAATTCTCAGTCCGATATCTTCCAGTTATGTTTTTTGGACAAGACTAAGACTTTTCATATTTTATAATTTAAAAAAAAATCTTACATCACTAACCAGATTTAGAGGAAAAATGTCTTACAATGTCGGGAAAACTGTTTATCCGACTAAAGAAGTTTTTAGGATTAATTGGAAATTTTCATACTGAGAACTGTTTTCCACATGGAGTAATATAGCAACAAAATCAATCCAACCTGAAGAAAAAAGTAAATTACCGACACACATGCAGTCGAAATCTATTAAGTGCAACCAATGCTTGTCTATTATTCTAGGAGACGAGTTTATTACTCCAAAGAAGTGTGGGTTATGTCATGTAAACTAAAGAAGCGAAACTTCTGTATCAAGTGCTTGTAACCTCGCTCACTTTAATCGACAACAAAATATTTATCCATTGTATCTCACGTTTATGGGATTGCTAGGTTAGTTTGTTTTTCAATTCGTGAGATCTACACAACAAAAATGCGGTTAGAAGACACCTATTGCAGGGGACTTCTAACCGCATTTTTGTTGCATGCATGTTTGATTACAATAATCACACGTCAAGTTTCTTTGAAAAATGTCTTACAATATGACTGAACCAGATGAATATACGAGCACAGGTGTCTCGTGTATTTACACTAATTATATGCATGCGAAGCGTCGCTTCTTTGTATGCACAGGTTAAATTTGCATGAAGACTATCAGACGTAAATGACTGCTCCATATATTTATATGGTTTTATACCAAATGTAATATAAAACAATTTGTACCGATTGAATTCATCGTATGCTCCATAGACTGTTTCTACATGCTACTCTATATGTACAAAATAAAGCAATAATTATAATAATATTTATGTATAATTACAAAACGCTTGCTGTTGGAGGGTTTGATAATATCTTTTGTTTATGGCGCTTATTTTTTTTTTAACTTATGAAAAATTATTAAAATGTGAGTATTTATGTATTCAGGAAGTTCCTAAAGATGCCAATTTTTTTTAATTTCGCAGTTGCGTGAGTCGTGTGTTTAAATTCAGTGAGATTTCAAAAGTATGACCGAATCGGTAAACACAAATGAAATTTGTTAGCATATTTGCATTGCGAATATGATGAAAAACTATCTGTGAGGTGAGTATCACATTTTAGTGCCTCGTGAGTCGTCAATAATGCCAAATAAATGCGCCATTTTACGTTATAACTGCCAATTTTACTGTTTTACTTCAAAAATGATAACGCATTCCACTAGAACAGGCCAATGGCAGTATTTATAACTAATCACAAGTCTTCACTACTTATATTACTGATAAGAAAAGTCGCTTTAGACTATTTAGTTGTTTCGTAAGATATTCTAGATACCGATTGCAGCTTCATCTGCCGGCTGAATCTAAACCATCCAGAACGCCACCCAAACGCATACAAAAAAATTCATTCAAGTCCTACCCTTCGTTTAGGAGGACTTCAGTGGCATACACACGTACAGTAGAATTATAAATAACTACATAAAGGATCAAGCAATAACTTAAAAAAATACACTTTTTCTTCTTGAATACAGGAAGAAAATAATTTCGGAATTTTTGGAGATATTTTGGATTTTTGTTACAACTTCGATCGTTTAGACACTACCGGTGAAAAATTTTGCACAAAGCAAAGCAGAAGCTAAACGCTCCCACTTTGCTTTGATCATGAACGCTCCAGGCCGTCACGTTTGCTGCTTTAAGTACCAGCACATATCCGCACTAATTTTCAAAAAAGTTCTGCCCTTTATGTTGGCAATAATTTCAAATCTGCAAATTACCTTAACTTATTTTGTTATTATATGCATTTGCTATATCTTTAAGTACTATATTGTCACGTTTTTAAATTAAATGGCTTAATCATTGATTTTGTTATTCCGAATTCCTAAAATTTGATTTGATAAATGTATCTCTAGCATTTTGAAATGATAAATGTATCTCTAGCATTTTTTAAGAGTAAGTTAAAATTTATAAGTTATTTAATGTCTTAATACCGGTTTTTCAAGTTAGTTTAAGAGTTAAGTTGCGTACCTTAACGCGCTTGCGTGTTCATGTACTTTCATAAATCCTTAGCCGCCAACATTTGCTTCCAAAATTTTTTTCGAGACATTTTTTCTGTAATCTCGAATTTCAAGTCTTAATAAAATAAATAAAATGAAGAATTATTTTTTAGACCTGATATGTTTTGGTTACTTAACCAATGTGAAATTAGATTTTTTAAGCGTTTTTAAATATAAAAACATACTTTTAATTAAAAAATATCGCCAAAATTTTGGTAGATATTTTTTTTAAAGAATATTAGGAATACTTTTTAGATATGTCTAATATTCCCTTTTCCCCTCCTACTAAACTTAAATTAAACGAATAACCTTTGTAGAGTCTATCTCCTGATGATGCTTCGGTGTCGAAGCGAAACGTGCTTTGAGACACATCGGAAAGTCAGTGTAATGCTGTGATTTGTTGGCGGATTCGGTAGTGAAGCTTCAGAAGTTGCAGCATTGCACCGATTTTCCCTCGTATTCATTCGCGAATTTAAGCAAAGTAGTTTAGTATTTCATGCATCCTATTGACGTGTTAAAAGAATTTGTTCAGTATTCAAAAACAGTGGGGGTAAAACCACTCAAATTTTGGCTGATTTGCGTCCCAATGTGAGTCGGAGTATGATCTTACTTAAGATCTATATCTTAGGCAAGTTCATACGCCAATAAATATTTCTATTAAGGATATCGCTGTTGGATACTGACTGCATTAGATGCTACGTGAGGGCGTAATATCCCAAATGGCATTTTTCACTATAACCGATTATTCGTAATATAGAGGTCTTTCTAAAAAAGCAAGATATATTATATACAAAATTTTAATGAAAATACAATTATAGTCTCTAATTACGCTAAATTTTAATTTAAAAAAGGTATAAGCTGTCGATTATAGAATATATACCGCCAAAGAACGTAAAAAAAAATACTCTACTTAGATTGCCATCCACTATAAAATTCGACTGTTCTAGTCACGTTTAAGGATTAGTGGATTTAAACAACTTAAAAACTAAGTTAGCCACCACTGCGTGTTTAACCTTTAAGGTCTTTGACCTTAGATACATCCGGGCTCAAAAAATTATACTTAAATTTGGGATTATCCAAATTAAACGGAGAATATGTTGTAAGCGTTATGTGTCAAGAGCAAAACCGATAAAACCTGGTTTGGGAAGCACACAACTTAATGGTGGGAACGGATATGGCTAGATAAATATCAAATATATTTTAATGTTATACTAATTGGCCTATGACTAATCATAGGGTAGACTTAATTCATTTTTTTAGCTCCAACCGTTCTGGTGTTCGAATGGTATCATAATTTATAATGTTCACAGAAATGAATAAAATTCTGTTGACTTCAACTACGAGGTAAATACAAATTGTAGCACCACATGACAATGTACACACAAATTAATATAAACAAACAATTATATCATTCGTCAAGACTGTGGAAATGGTGTCTCAGTTATCGTAGGTGCGACAATCAAACTTGTTTATGCTATATAATTTAGACAAACATCATTATGCCCACACGATGTCTACCTGATAATATCAACAATCGATAATAACAGTTTCTTTCAATACTCGCGGTCGAATCGGCGCGGACAATACAGTATTTATTCAAACGATATCACAATCGGTGTGAACCAGGGTTGTTTCTGGTGTGGGTTTTTTGACATCAACTTGTTGTTGTTATTGATGTTGTCCTTAATTACTTGTGCCAGGGACATTCCAATTGTTGTATAAAGTTTATGATGTACACTTGGTTTAAGAAATGAAATTTATTTGTTCAAATTTTACAATATTCTAAAGGGCGGAGACTTTCTATTAAGTATAAATCCTCTAACAAAATGACTAGCTCCTCCCACAATACTATTCAAATAAATTGTGATCATGATTATTTAACTTTAGGTTTATATTATTAACTTGTGCTTAATGTATTTCTGAAGTAAGTTCTCTGAGATAATTAACACGTTAAATAAAAACGAAACCGGCATCAACTTTCAGGCGTTAGAAAAACGGCAGCCTCGATCATAGCGGATTCCGGTGCTGATCTTGGAAACAATTCTGATTATCAGCTGATGCCGAATTAGCAACAACCCTAGTGTGAAATGTAAATGATGATAAAATACTTTTGATCCCGAGTTATGTCTAAGACTTAGAATGACGTGCTTACAAAGGTCAGGGTGGTCTTTATACATACCACAGGTTATCGAAACATGCCTTAGCCTTATGCACACTTAAAGTGGTCAATAAGCAATGCTCCCTCATCTGACCCCAACTTATCGTTATTTACGCACAAAAGATAGTGGATACAATAAATGGAACTTGTTTGCGGATATCATCCTCAGTGTTCGATGTTTAGTGAACCTAATTGACCACTTCTGTTTTGACAGCCCTTTTCTTTTTCCCATACAAACGTTTTATAACTAAAATGTAGAGTCAATTTGAACTTACGGGGACGGGAACAGAAACGGGAACGGGGTAGGGATCGGGATAGGGAACGGGATAGGGATCGGGATAGGGATCGGGATAGGGAACGAGAACGAGAACCTGAACGGGGTTGATATAGGATAATAGAAGTAAATAGTAAATAGCCCAACGTTCGGGCAGAACATCATCTGCCGGGTCCGCTAGTAGTTTATAAATATTTAGCTGATGAAGTAAACTATTTCAATTTAATGTAATTCAATATGTATATAAAGAGAAGAGAATTATATTCATAAGATTATATTACGCGCATTCTAGAATTCTCCTACAACGCGTTTTCCTGTAGTGTAGAATGAATTTACCGTGTTAAAGAGTTAACTTTGAATTTCTCTTTAAAAGGTTAGTAATAGATTTACGTACCATAGAGAAACACGCTTACAAATTTTTAACTCAATAAAGCATAGTACAGTACCTAGTGCTTTATGCAAACACGTTCTGTAAATTCCCAAACTACTTGACCTCGTAGTAAAGTTGTTGAAAAAACGAACGACATGAAAAAACGTACTGAAGTAAAAGCTGAAATTTTTAAATCCGCTAGAGGTTTTAATTAGAACGCAGTTGATAGTTCAAAGGTAAGGGTAAAAAATATTATTAAGAGGTAGGGCATAGAGTGATGTTTGGTCCGTCGAATGGACTTGCCAAGTGGTACTTCCAGTCCAGAAAAACCAACTGATCGATTTTATTCGAGTTGTATTCTGGTTTTGCCAGTGGCGGATTTCCCTTTAGGCCGAGTGGGCCTGGGCTAGATCGGTAAAATTTGGTCGTTTTTCTTGTAGTCGCGTCTTCTGGGAACTCACTCGCCTTCGTGTAAAAACTCGACGATGTGTCCATTTAGCATCTTGCAAATTTTATCTGTCTGCCTTGCCATTGGGCACAATTCTCAATTTTGGCTGCTGTTATATTTGGTAGCAAATAACCCATACATAATATCCTTGTCCAGTAAACAATCCGTGTTTACGTGAGCGAGATAGCACTATCTTCGTCTAACTCCAGCAGGAGTTAGCTATCTCGCTTACTATGTACACAAGTGCTAGCCCCACTTAGTAGCGTCGCCGACGTTCGCCGTCGAAGACGGCCCTCGCCACTTTTCTTGTAGCATCTGTCCGCAACAAAGGTAATTATATAATTAAAAATAAAATGCGAAACCTCTTTTTTATATAAATAAAAAGGTTGCGGACTTTACTTAAATATTGAAGCTTTCATTCGCTGTAGTAGCCATAACATGATGTCTCGTCACTATAACTTTGCATTCTTGTTTGCCTAGGTACCTATGAGAAACACAATTTCTCCCAATAGAACTAGAATAGGCAGGGCCGGCCCTACCGTAGGACGAAGGGAGCGTTTGATCCAGGCGCCGTTTCTCAGAAGGCGCATCAATTAAAGACGACTCATAACATGCGATTATTTTAAATATGTTTTATTTAAATTATAAACTATAAACAGGGCAAGTAAGGAGGCCGGCAGTGAGGATAGAATATTTTCTATTTCTAATACTCTATTGCTCTTTATATTTTTCAGACATAATGACGACTTACAAAACGATCTTTTATGAAACGATGAAGGGCAATGGTTTAACTAAATTTTGGATTAATCATAAGGTTTACTTTGGTTCGTATTCATGGTATCATAATTATTTATATTTTATTGTATACTAGCGGACCCGGCAGACGTTGTCCTGCCCGAACGTTGGGTTATTAACTTTTTACGACATTCTATTATCCTATGTTATCCACTTATTATTAGAAATAATTTGCTATGGTGGTTAAGTATTCTTAAATTATTTAATTTTCCGCACAGTTTTCTAATTTTTTGTTTCATAAGAACCTTCTCCTAATAATAACAAACAAAACAAAAAAGAATTAGCGAAACGGTTCAGGCGTTCACGCGTGATGCAGTGACCAAAAGAAATTGGGCCCCTCAAACTGACCAACCAGTCTACCGATAAACAATGAAGTGCTACTTGATTTTTGGGACTATACCGCATCTTATATTAATTGTCCAATTTTATTTTTCTGTGAATAGAGTAATATATGTCGTTGTACGCAATTACGTGTGTGGACGAATTTCGACCAGCCGACAATCTCTAGTAAGCTTATAAACCTAAAAATAATTACATTCCAATTCCCGAAATAAGCAGTTTTGAAGTGTACTTCTTAACCTTTAGATGCTAATGAAGCTCCTTCGTCTACATCAAAATCAACCCACACCATAAATATATTTTCAAACCTTGAAACTTCACATCGTATATTAAATCGTGCTGTTTACTTATCGCAGTCTCAAGTTATGAAATAATATCGTGTACCTACACACATTTTACGAGCAAGGAATGAAAAATTGAAAAATTGAATGTAACGAAAGAATTTCTTTTAGGAATAAGTTTAGGGCTCATGTTTCTAAAACATTTCTGTACTCGATTGTTAAAATTGAACACATGAGAGCAATTAAAGGAAAGTAAACAACTGTTAGAGTATTGTTGAAACTGTATAAAATAACACTAGACGGTAAATTGCTCATTTGTGTTGTATGTTTACAACCCAGTCAGGCTTTGTCTCTACAACATACCAATTTTCCTTGATTGAACCACCTCTAATTGCTTCGCAGTTGTTTGAGAGAATACTAAATAACGGAAACGCTATATTGGGAGTTACATATAAAAAAATACTTCATACTCCTTAATATGATCCTAGTTATAAACCCGTTAAATATGTGGAAAGTTTGTTTCAATTATCATTCCAAAAGTTACATCACTATCATCACCAATATTTTTTAATTGTATGTTTAAGCCTCAACAGCTCAACGGTAGAAGGACTGGCTGAAATCCAAAAGGTGCTAAGATTAAAGCCCAATTACCACATTAAGAAGTCGTTATAATAGAACGCG
The DNA here is from genome assembly GCA_024363005.1 of Charaxes varanes. Lineage (NCBI taxonomy): Eukaryota > Metazoa > Arthropoda > Insecta > Lepidoptera > Nymphalidae > Charaxes > Charaxes varanes. Next base: position 11,611,106 of record JANCMC010004801.1, read on the forward strand.
AATGCACGATACGAGCGAACTTAGTTCGTACCAAAATGCGATCACATATGGAAGACTAAAAAGTGTCTTAATTGAAGTTCTATGAAATTGCGCGAATTCAATTAGGACACTTATTAGACATCAATCCGAAAGCTTATTTTCATTTCGTCACAAAAGCTCCGTCCCATTTCTCTCCTGGCGATGCTACGATGGTTTCGGAGCACCAACACAAACAATATAGTCAAAGCATTTATTAACATGCGTCTATTTCTCAGATCATAGAACAGAATAGACCTCAGATCATAGAAATACTTCTATGATCTGAGATCTATTCTGTTCATTACGAGGTATGCACATTGCATGTAATTGAGCTTCTAATACCTAAGATCGCAGACTATGCCGCAATGCTTAGTTAATTAAAACAATGCTGTGGTAATTACAAGCTATAAGAATACCACACTAGCATAGCGAACAGTAGTTTAAGTTCCCATTTAATAATTTAAAGTACTCTTTGCTTTCGCTTTATAAATTCGCGAGTAAAATATATTACAAATTACTGGCAGCACTAATATAAAGTAATATAAAAGCATAGCTTACAATAATTTTATTAGACTGTAATTATTATTAAATTTTACTAACTCTGTGGTATTATTTCCTGGCAACACAAATACAAATAGAGTGTACAAATCCATTATAATTCCTTTTTAGTAGTTTGATTTCATTAAACGATTATAATAACACAAATAAATGATTATTTAAATATCATATAATTTTAGATATAAATTATAATTAAAGAATTAGCAATGTACAGTATTATAAAACAAAGAGATTGTTTATGACTCAGATGAAAAATAAAAGACAAGAAGTCGGATAAAAGACGCTAATGTGGTGATAACAAAAATACTCGACTTTCTTGCGAACTCTTCTCAGTACAGGGCGCGAGGGAACCTTGTAAACTTAGCTTTTAAGTCGTAAATTTTATTCCCAAATTATTTATTAAATAAAGATGAAAAAAAAAATAATTGTTATACATATGACCTTCATAAGCACTTGTAAAAAAGACAGAGAATGTATGTTAATAAAAAGTAGTACCCAGTACCTCTTTCTCATATGAGATCGGCGTGAAGTGGCGGCAATGCTGTCACGTCAAGTGACGGTATTATTGTCGCGTTTCGTTCGTTTGAAATGCTGTACATTGAATGCGGTCAAATGGAAGAAGCTTGTCTTGGGAAGGCCGCTCAGTTTGAATTCTACCATGTAGATTTACTTAATAAGCGCTTGTACTTGTTTAACAGGCAAAAAGTCATTAGTAATTTAAAAGGAAAAGAAATAGGATTGTGACTGGTATAATTAATCAAAATTGTAGACATATGACGAATAATCGCATTAACCTACATTAAAGTACGAACGAACCGATGAATAAATAGGCTGATATTATCCCGTGGAAGAATATTCCGGGAACGATACGAACAGCTTAAATTAATTAAATTTAAGCTGTAGGTGGTACAGTTGCTACTTCATTACGAGTCCAGCTCGAATTTATGGCTTGGAATGTTTCACTTTAAAAGCGAAACGAGCTGGGTTTAATACCGGTTCTTTTAAAGCTATGCGAGATCTGCCTCAAGTAAAATATAAGTTAGTATGAGCAGCTTAATTAACATCTTTATTAATTAACTCCATAACATCTGTGAAGTCTTCAACTTCGTGGTTTCTTGTATATTTTTCTTTCGGTGTATTTTGTATTCTTATCTACAGTTGGCATCCTTCATTGTTATTTAGCTGGTAAAATAAGATTGAGTAGAAGTAGAAGGGTGGGCCGGAATCTTTAGATTGCTCCCCGATTCCGCTTTGTAGTTCTACCCAATTGAAAATTCTCAAAGATGATCAGTACAGCCTACCGAAATGTTGTTAACGTTTCGGTTCAATAAAAACAAGGCAGTTTCGTGTTTACGAAACTTCGGCATCCGGTGATAAGTCAAAACTTTTTGTAATCGCCGCGGCTTGCGACCATCAGCGCTAAGCCAAGTGTCGCCAACTTTTCCCATATGAACTAGTTACAGTTCACTTTTACTACACTCCCTCGGCTACAGTCCCTCGCAGACATTATTTATATGTTATGACTATTCCCTGTAATTGTATTGTCTATGTCTGTTTCAAAAAGAGAAAAGGGACGATGTTTATTCGAAACAAACATGGGTTTATAATTGTGATTTCCCTAGTTGTACATCCCATTCACACTCTCACTCACTATAATTATAGTTTATATAATAGGCATGGCAACAGTTATCAGAAATCAATTATGTATTTATCTCATAAAAGAAGATACATAAAGCTTAACAAACGTATTTATTTTTATATTGCTGGGTGAGATTAGTAGAGATTAAAAAGGAACTAAAACAAAAAAATACAGCAATCAAAAAAGGAAACTAAAAATTCAACAATCCGCCATGACAGCCAAAACACTCAGCAGAGCGCACTTATAATATACGGTAACGTCATAACGTTACCGTATATTATAAGTGCGTTCCAATAAGTGATCCCAACGTTTTAAAGTGCGCATTAAGATATTCAACATTAGACGATTGCGATTGTTCCGGTCGCGGCAAAAACGTCGACATAACGTTTAGGAAACGGAAATTGGAACGGATTGGAACGCACTATTAACATAAAGTGACGTCATGACAACTTCGAGTGTTTTGGATCGAACTGTTTTTTTGCTATAGAAACGTTAATTTCTGCGGAAATATTTAATTATTTAGCAATAATAGATACTTGAGAACATTATTAACCAGTTTTTAAAAATTTGTCAAACTCAAAAGTTTTATTCATATAGACTTTACAGTACATATGAACGTCATGAGTATAATAATAATATGTATATTTTTTTAAAAACATCGTTATAACATTTGGTGATAAATTTTATAAATTAAAACCTAACTTTACTGGGGTTCCGACGCGCCTTGCACTGAGAAGAGCCTGCAAAAACTGTCAGGATTTTTTTTGTCGTCTTATCAATAAAAAATCTCTTCAGTACGCTTTACAAAGTAGAAAATCATTTAAATCTCGGCTCAATTAATTTCAGAAACCAAGACAACATAATAGACGCTTCCAGCTCGGTCTGGAGTTACGAACATCAGCCGCAAGAGGAGCAAAATTCGGGGTCAGAGGGTTCCGAAGGTGTACCGGAAGGGGGGGACGTGGCGCGATCTCTGGCAGCCCTGGCGCTGCTGAGGGCTAGACTTCCCCCACGCGAGCGGTGCACATCGAGCTGGCGCCGTCACTGTCATCAGAGTCGATGATTCTAGCGCTGCGACGATTTGCTGCTGAACAAACAAAGAAACTTTTCAGCTTTTTATATTAATATAGATCCGATCTAAATAGTATTTACGCAATGCAGGAGTCACAATTTGTTTGTATGATAGATTTTCACTAGTTTATTCCCGTGGCTTGGCTCACGTATGTAAGTCATGTTAATTTATTATGTCGGAAAATCGTCTCAACATACTTCATTACTTAGTATCTTAGTTTCAATGTTTTTTAAGATTCGAAAGTCTTAATTTGTTATTTAAAATTTTCTTTTGCATAAACAATTTATACCAAATTACTACTTTTTGCAGTTACAGTAAAGTTTCCTTGTATATATATTTTTTCTGTATCTTGACAAGTATATAGAAAATTTTTGGATTGAATGGATAAGATATAAAGCGTAACAAACAAACTAATAGATTCACATTTTAATATTAAATGAATTAAATAATTCTGCGCCCGAATGTACATAGCGCATAAACGTCCAGTTAGACTTTATGGTCGTTATTTATTGGCGCACATACCGATTGTATGTAGATGTTAAACGCCAATACAACAAAACATTTATCGTTTATAGCCCCTATTGTGATGTACGTAAAGTCTAAATTGCATTACAACGTGTACGTATTGACCACAGATTAATATTATTATTTAACACTAAACTTCCATCTATTGAGCCGAACGATAACAATTTATGTGTTACTAGAGACCACCTTCTGGTTGAAATTCGGTCACAAACCTTTAGATTTGCGTACTATATGCATATTTAAAGCCATAACGAATTTTAATTCTTTGTCTCTACATTGTTATATTTGACAATCAATTTATAGTTGACCAAGAAATTGGTTTGCCACGCTAAGGTCGAATGTTGTTTGCACGTCAATTAGTTAAAAGGCTTATTTTTGCTTGTTATGCATTACGTTAATTTCTAACAATAACCCTGAGCAAAATTTTCTTTAACTAGGACCTGTCATATCACAAACCGAACGAAACGCGACAACAGCACCATCACTAGACGTGACAGCATTGCCGCCACTTCACGCCGATCTCATGTGAGAAAGAGGCGCTGGTACCCGGACGTACCGGTCCAATTCGGCTAACAGAATTTATATCGGTCCAGATGTTTTCGAGTTTTAGCGAGACTGAAGAACAACAATCGATTTGTTTTATATATAGATTTATGTATGATAATATAATAAGAAAATATTATGAAGTATATAACCAATGGAGATTAAGTGAAACCAATGATAATGAGTTCACTTCAATCAACACTTCCAGTCTGAAATATGAACTTTGTCATGTGTTTTTTTTTTGGTTTTATTATAGGTTGGAAAATGGCCGATACACGTTCAAGTGTCGCACTACGCGAGCGTAGCTTGTAAGAGGCTAGAAAGGATCGGGTTTGGTGGCAAAAGACCTCCTAGGAAACCCACCACAGAAGACATCGACCAAGCTAGAGTGAGTACATAACATGGTTTCATACGAATTTCATAAGAACCTTCAAAAAAAAAACTCATTATCTCAAGAGCCGTCAACGCATCTGCGAGTCCGAGATAGTCCCATTGCCGTTGAAATATCGATAGTCTTACAGTGTAAATGTGACGACGTATTACAAATACAGTGTAAGCTTGTTATAACGTCGTTCGTTATAACGAAAAACTCCTTTTTACGAAGAAATTAGGCCAACACATTAGTACACTCTTTATAGCGCAACAGACATTCTCCATAACGGAGAACTATGTGTATATTTAGAACTCAGCAAGTATTTAATAGTGTACTTTTGTTTATATAATACTTACGACACTATACTGTATTTACTTATATTTACTAGACTATTATTATATAACAAATAAAAACGTTGGTCCCTTGAGATTCGTTATGAAGAGTTACGCTGTATATAAAACATTTAAAAATAAAAAAACTAACATTTGGGAAACATCAATAGATAATAGAAATGTCACTTACATCACGAAAAAAATTTTTAAAGAGGCCATATAACAACCAAAATTATTTACTCTAAAATTGGATCTTAAAGTGAAAGAAAACAAATAAGCCAAATCAATTAATCGGGTCTTAACTCTGCCAGGTATTAGCAACTAGTTTTTAGGAACACGATATAATATGTAGTTAAATATAAAATATATAAACCTTATAGATCCGCTCTCTTATTTTTAGTCAACCCTTGCTCATTAGGAAAGACGATTAAGCCTATTTTTGCTTGGCAAGTGCCTTTGTAATTAGTGAATAAGGTGTAATTACTCAGTGCGCCGTTTGAATTAGTTAAAGACCTTTTCAGGCTATGCCTGAAATGTTGTTGGTGATAAAAGAACCGCTAAAATATACGTTGCTAAGTTGTACATTTACAAATTGTAAGCAATGGAAATGTATGCACTAAAATAAGTTGAGTTTTGTCATTAATTAGCGGATCCGGCAGACGTTGTCCTGTCCGAACGTTGGATTACTCACTATCTACCATATTTTATTATCCTATTGCAGTAATCCCCGTTCACGTTATGTTTCCGTTCCATTTCCTTTATGCTTTCGCTTTTCCATTCCTTTTTTTATTTTACTAACCTTGTCCTAACAATAAAAAACACAACAAAAAAGAAATTATCCAATTTGGTGCAGTCGTTTAGAATAAATTGAGATTTAAGCTATCCTATCTTTCAAATTGGACCAAACTGCACACGGTGTGCAAATTTGATTATAATTGGTTTAGTAGTTTAGGAGTCCATCGCGGACAAGCAACGTGACGCGTAATTTATGTATATTGAGATGAGATATGACGTTTGTTTTAGATGATGTTTTTTATAGATTTGAAAAGTATATAACACATAAAAAGATATTACTAAATACATTATACTAAGTACATCACACAGATATACATACTTTCCCCGCTAATTCGGTATCTTTTAAAATTTTCTGCTTGAATAAAGATTATACTCACTTTCAGTGTTTCGGAAGGTGACTTGGGGACCTTCAAGAAAAGAGCATACTCATTTCTCAAAGGCCGGCAACGCATCTGCGAGCCCTCTGGTGTTGCGTTCAATATATTAATTATTTTACATTGAAAGTGAATAAAATTTTAAATTCATTTGAAAGTTCAATTATAAATATAAACATATTCGTATATACATATGGTTGGAGCTATGAAAGTTTTACTTCGGTTGTTTTTATTTATATTAGCCACACTGAAAGGGTATTACACCAAAAATAATTAATTTATTTTTGTAGTTACGTAGGGAGACAGATGCTTCCACTTAAAATATTCTTCTAAGTACTTCTAAGTACATTTGTAGCATTTATTACTTATCTCTTTAATTTTTCTTTACATTAAATATGAATTCCTGGTTTTCAGGCAGATAAACTGAGTCAAGAAGAGAGGGACAGCTTACTTAATCCTCTCTTACAATTAGGATGGAAACTTCAAAGCAACAGAGATGCTATTGAAAAGGAGTTTATATTTAAAAATTTTAATGAGGCTTTTGGGTTCATGAGCAGAGTTGCAATGCTTGCAGAGAAAATGGATCACCATCCTGAATGGTTCAATGTTTACAATAAGTTACAGGTAAGATAATAAGGATAATTATAAATTTGAGCAGTGGTAATTTTAAAAGATAGCACAGATGTATAGCAATGTTTGGACTGAGCTACTTTTTAAATCTGTGCCCTAGACATAATCTAAATTAGAATTTCTGTTGTTTTTTTTATGAATTGAAAAAAGGTTTAATTATATAAAAATAATTTCTTTGATTATATAAAAACCTCCGTATAAATAAATTTATTTACTTAGACTGAATTTCAAAAAGATAGTTGTGAAAAATCAGTTATATTTAGAATTAGGTAGCAATTTAGGGCATCAAGCCCTTATTTTCTTCTGTAATTTCTTTCTTCAGCTCAATGATGTACATGATGCTGGACATAACCCTTCTGTCTATTGACTTCTATATATAATAAAATTTAAATTTATATACTGTTTCAGGTAACATTGTCATCGCATGATGTTAATGGTCTCAGTAAAAGGGATATTAGGATGGCAAAATTCATGAATGACAATTTTAATTCATAAATTTTATTATAGCCCATTTATCTAGGAAGACTATACGCTATATATCATCACGCTAAGTGATTTCACCTAATTGTATGCGGACGAAGTCGCGGGCTTAGCTAGTTTTGTAAATACACTCTAAATGGACCACTTTTAGCTCTGAAGAAGGCCAAACCCCCCCTCCCCCCATGCACAATGGTTACTCTACTACGACCAAGGGCGGAAAAGGCTGCTCGGAAATTAAGAAGAAACCATTTCGTATTTTCAGGAATAATAAAAGAATAAAAGACTTTACAAGTTTATTGTATTACTCGGGCAAAGTCATGGGTATTAGCTAGTGAGGGTATATATTCCTTGAGGTAACAATAGCTATAAACCACGTCCGGAATGCGGTATCTTCACGACCTCAACCGTTGATAATTGATTCTGGATTCCTGAAGCGTTACCGCAAAGCCTATTGACTGTGTGTAAATAGTGCTCACGTCGCCGATTAAATGTTACGTAATACTGCATTAAAGGTTATATGTAAATGTTATATATATAAGTATATATAACATTTCCATATAACCTTTAATACCCTAAAAACGGAATTTTATGGCTAAGAAGGTGTCAAGACACGCATGTAAAGAGGGTTCCCTATCTGATACGCGATAAAGTTATTTGTTAAATGACTTCAAAATTTGTTATCCGATTTCGCTCAAAATATTTTTTCTAGTGACTTTTTACCATTTGCTATCTTGCAAACATGGAAAATTTCGAGTCTCCTCATCTAATAGATTGGAAATCTTAGGGGGAGGCAGGACCACTGTGCGGATGGACAGACGGAAGAAGGGGTAGAGCTAAATTATAAGGGTTTCTTGTGGGACTACGGAACCCCAAAAAATAGGAAATATTACATGCTTTAAAAGAACGACATCTAACCAAACGATGACAGTGCGTCAGATAGATCGCAAGAGTACCTTGATTTAGTCCGTAATTCTAAGGAACGCTTTTTCTTCAAGCGTTGTCCCGGTCTAGAACCAGGATTTAGTTAGATTGTAGAAGATATGACTCTGGGGCAAGCGAAACTTAGAGCTAAAACAATGTTCCTGCTAAAAATTATTACTTAATAAAAGTTATACTTAAAAAAAATTACGTGAATAAAACTTCATATGATTTACTTTACCTATTTATTTTTCTTTCGAACTACATAATTTTAAACGTTTCTCTCTTTTTCTTTGTACTAGTACTAGACCGGGATAACGGATGTGTTATTTATATTATACTCTGTATAAATAATTGTATCAAATACGGTATTTTTCACTATAAATCAATCAATTTAAATGTTAATTTGGAAGTGTAATACGATAACTCATTTATGGTACGGATAGACGCGACCCAACGCAATTTTCTTATACGATCAACGTAGAAGACTTTCTAAAACCCTGTCAAATGAATTCTATATATAACAATTAAGTAGCACCAATTCCATTAACGATCGTTTTCTTCTGAAGACACTGAATAGAGGCTCTATTGTATTTCACTTCAATTATATTCTTGATTTTAACGATACGAAAACAAAAGGCGCCTTTTGCGAATACAACGACCCTGAAAGGGATTTAACTGTGCAATAAATTGCAGGCTTAATTATGATTCGTCTTGTAAATTGTTTTGATCGATCAATTTCAATTTACTATTAATATTTTTGGAACGTCAATAAGGACATCGTAGCTTAACCAGTGTCCGGCATTTAAGTCGCTCGCTAGGTCAGTTCTACTGCAGCAGGGTGATAGATGAGTGATTCATTCTAACACTGGTTTTTCAAATACATCCTCCGGGTTTCAGGGGGCACGTAAAACAGTGGGTCCCGATTAACTGAGTGTTTTGGAGCGTCGAAGAGATTGAGGGGGTGCCGAGAATGACGTCAGACGGCAGTCCGTCATCTTAAGTCGTCCCGCAGGAAAGGACCCAAGCAACCGGTGGTTAGGGCTCTAGATTGAGAAACTTCCTCACAATATGTGACGTCTCAAGCAATACTGCTTTCTGTATCCGACTCTTGACCCAACAATCAAGCGAGAGCTTTTTAAGGTGTTTATTAAAGCTCTTCGCTATAAGACCTATTTATTTCCATGGATTTTACAAACACATGGTGAGATGTGTGATATAGCATCATTAATAAGTCAAAATCTTTTATTAATATAGACTCTTTTATAAGCTCTTATGAACGACATATGTATTATGATTTTTTTTAGTCATTGAAAAATTTGGTGATAAAATTTACGACTTAAAAGCTGAGTTTACGAGGGTTGTTGCGCAGAGAAGAGTCCACTACAGACATATGTATGTATATAAAAGTCAAAGACCATCTGATATGAAATCTCGAAAACCGCGAGACGTACAAATATAGAATTTGGCAATGAAGTAGTTTACAGTTAGTAGATATCCATTTTGAACGGATCTGAAAGGATGTATAAGGGCTCTTACAAGTTTTATTTCACGCGGGTGAAGTCGCGGGAATCAGCCAGGTTATTTATATAAGAATAAGTAGATTAATTATGGACAAGAGAATGTTTTAGAGATTTTTTTACACGTTTTAGCGCTTATTTCATTACTGTTATAGGTTTGTTCGTTTACAGAATTAAAATAACTCGCATAATAGAATTTTTTGAAAGAGCCTATTGTGTCCCACTGTTGGGCAAAGGCCTCCCCCTTCACAGTCCACTTTCCGCTATTAATATATAATTTTTTAATTTTGATTTAATTTTTCATTCTTTTCTTTGTTACATACATAGATAATATCTTGAAATTAAATTAATGAAGACAAGTTTTCTTACATCCATTGATTATTATTTATTATATAGATTAACTAGCTGTGCCCGCAACTTAATTTGCATAAAATTAGGTAGAAAAAATGTAATTAATTTTAGCGTGATGATATATAGCCTTCCTCGATAATTGGGCTATCTAACACTGAAAGAATTTTTCCTATAGATCCTGAGATTAGCGCGTTTAAGCTAACAGACAAACTCTTCTGCTTTATGTATTGAGTATAGATTTTTTCATCACAAGGAACTCTACTGAAAATGGATCTAAGTCGTGCGATTTTGGATTTCGATAATATTTTTAGATGCATGTTTGGTGTAACTACTTACCTGAAATCCGCAAGGCACCCGGTTCAAACCCCACCGCCGTTGGGATATTGTCGCACCCACTCCTAATACAAGCTTTTGATTTAAGCTTAATAGGAGGGGATAAAGGGAATATTTATTTTATACCTAATAGTTTTTTTACACTAAAACAATTAAAACCATTACGTCGGAGCCACACATTTCAGCGAAAAACTAACTTTTACCGGGTTAATTTTGCATTTTTATGAATCCTTTTAAATTATAGCGCCGAAACGCTCCGAACTATCATAGTGTCCTTTAGACGTAACGTCTTGTTAAACAAACAGCTGTACTTGAGTGTCATTGGAGTGTACGTTAGCCACAACAATTTGTTTGGCAAGATCTGACGTCATGCATTCTGATTGCTGTACTGATTTATATTTTTAAAATATTAAACAATCTGACATATTTTAGTTATTACATTGCCTCATATATATATAAGATTGCGTTAAAATTCGAAAATCATACCAAGTTCCTCACGACTATTATTCCTCAAGGAAGCACCGCTCGTGTGTTTCTGTAGCACCTTTATCATCGCATCGCGTTCCGCCACTTTCGATTCGAGCTCTTTAACTCTGGAACAATAACAAATTATATATTAATACGTGAAGCGAAAACTCTAGGTACCAGTTTATGAAAATAAATTTAAAAAAAATAATTGCCCAGACGAAGGTGTATGAAATTTGGCACAATTGTAGTTCATATTGAGGAAGATGTGCGAATGCTAATATTCTTTTATAATATGCAATGTTAATATAATAAATTATTAAAATAAAACCACACGCACACCAATGTCAAACGATTTACACACACATGTATTGGATGATGTCAAAGCGTAGTCGTGACGACCGTACGTCATGTTAATTGTCAAATTTTATTTTTCTGTGAATAGAACAATTTATGTCGTTCTACGCAAAAAGGTTTGTGGGCGAATGTCGACCAGCCGGCGATTTCTAGCATACATTAAAACATATAAACTTCTTTCTTAAATACACTGTTAATTACATTTATTTTTACAGTTTGAAACACAATTGATTATTTGCTAAAATTATTTCATTATGTCTGCCTACGCTAATAAACTTGAATTAATTAACACGGCCACTTGTAACCGAATTAATAAAGGTCGCCAGTTCTAGCCAGCGATCTGTGTACGTTAGTTTTTTTAGATTAAGAACTGTTGAGGTAATTTCCTACAATGACTATTCTTACAGTTACTAACACACACACAAACAGGCGAACGCTCTCACACACAAGTTGGTACGCGCACGCATTTAATTTATCTCTTTTGTTTTTCTTTATTTGTAATTTTATTTTATAACTTGTAATTAATGATTTCACAGTGTATCTTAAATTGTATGAGAAACGAAATACACTATTAAAACGAAATAAAAATTAAAAATTGTTATATAGATGGAGTTAATTAATGTATCGAAATTTGAAATGAAACGCTGTTTTTTTTTGGAGAAAGTATGAACACTTGGGATATATCCGTGATTAATATAAATCATCATCATCTCATCAAAACTATCATATAGACAACATTTATGCGAGACTGTGGTCCGCTAAATTAGGTACAAATGGATGAAAATTCGTGTCAATTACACAAATGAACCACACGACGCGGTCGAATTCTGATGACCGGTGAGTTGTGATGCGGCGCACGATCCTGTGCAATACGCGTGTATTGCAGTCAATTAACATTGGACGAAGTTATTGTTAATATACCAATGTTTTAAAGTTAATATTTTCACGTCAATTTTATTAAAACAAATATTTCCAATTGTACAGAAATTTTCTAATGCGTTACTTCAGTTTTAAATGGGCATCTATATAAATAAAATCGAAAGGGCATCGATTACGAAATCTCGAAAACCGCGGAATGTACAAAGGTGAAATTTGGCAAGAAGGTAGTTAGTAGAAGTAGCAGTCCGGTAAGAACGAATTTTTGACCAGGTTCAAGAAGTCTTTTGCAAGTTTAATTTTACGCGGATGACCGCGACGTCGCGGAAAACAGATTCGACTGTATTTAGGATGAAATTATTCGTGCTAGGCCATTTCATGGATGATGAGGGCCCCGCTGGGTTTTAGTGGGTATTCTAGCAGAGCTAGCGAGTCCCACACTCCCGTTCAGAAATACTCCTAGAACATGGTATTATTTGCGAACGGGGCAGTGCGTTAAAGCATTTCCCAGCGACAAAAAAAAAGAGTTAGTTCTCAGCATGCAGTGGTTCATAGGCAGACATGCCTTAATATGACTCAGTTTCGCCAGTGAGTTAGAATTATACGCGTGTAATTGTTTTGTCATAGTTGTAACGTAATTCACAGCGGTGAGACCTTGGCTTCTATTAAGATACAATGAGAACTGTACATGCGACATGTAACAGAACGTTTCCTCTCAAATTTCTATATCAATTGCTTAAATACCGTTTACCAATAGCACTAGCTGTGCCTGCGATTTCGTCCGCGAAAAATTAGATTCAGTTTTAGCTTATTTTTTATGCATTTATAATGCAATATGAATTGACGAGTTCGTGGCCTAATCAATTGTTGGCATTTGAGTCGATTGCTAGGTTAAGTAGTTCTTGCTGCGACAGAGTGATAGATGTGACCCATTCAAGCACTGGATTATATTTTACTAGTTATTACCCAGGACTTCGTCTGCGTAAAAAGAGGTGAAAAATTTTAGCGTGATGATATATAGCCTATAGCCTTCCTCGATGATTGGGCAATCTAACACTGAAAGAATTTTTCAAATCAGACCAGTAGTTCTCGAGATAAACGCGTTCAAGCAAACAAACTCTTCAGCTTTATATATTAGTATTATAGATTTTGAGTCTATTTTTTTGTCAAATTTGCGAATGGGAATGTGGGACTCGCTAGCTCTGCTAGTATGCCCACTAAAACCCAGCGGGGCCCTCATCATGCTGAACCACAATAATTGTTTTTTTTTTTTATTATTATAAGAACACTCGAAATGGATACAAGTTGTAGGTGTTATTTACATTTATGGAATGCAATAGTTTATCTTTTCTTCTTTACAATCAGCGTTTCTTTCAGCCACATGAACTTAAAGATCTCGACATTTTCAATAAAAATTTCTTCATTGAAATAAATAAAATTTATAACCATTTAAAACTGCTATTCATAATACGTTAATCAGGATAAGTATTACACCGATTTTCCCTCGTATTCATTCGCGGATTAAATCAAAGTAGTTTAGTTTCTCATGCATGTCTTTGCAATGCATCTCTTTACAACTTTTATATAAAAAAGTAAAAATAACATTATATAAACATTATATTATTACGTAAGTAAACTATTTTACAACGGAAAAGTAATGAATTGTAAATAAATTTATTATAATTATATAATATTTTGGCGATCAACGCCATCTGCGAGAAGCCGCTCAATACAACTCATATTGTAATACAGTAATATTCCGCTAGGGTCATTTTAAGCGATGTGTATTTACATTTATCAATAAGTACCATACCAAAGAAATAGAGTGATTTTTGGGTTACGAAATAACTCGATTTTGATGTAGTGAGAGTAGAGTACACCCCGTGGGATGTGCAATATCTGAGAAAAGTAGAAATCAGTTTAACTGTTTATACGCAATTGACAAACTTTCACGTTTACAATATTAGCAGGGAGTAACTGGACCGCCCAGCTTTGCCCGGAAGTCGTTAAATAGTTCTGATCTAGTTAAATACTTGTTGCTTTTTATTGCGTTCATCGATATTATATGGTAGTCTTATTCGTAACTATATTATTAATTAAAGTATGGCAATTATATTTATTCGCAATTAAACATCTTAAAGTAAAAATAATATAATAATAATCGTTAAAGTCCAGTGGTCTATTTGTGATATTTGATAAGAGGCGGTGAATTTCACATTTGCCGCTGTTATTTCTGAAATCCCAATTAAATATTATCTAATTACTTTAGTAAGTTAAGCCACTTTGGTAAGGTAAAGCCTTTGGTGAGGTAAGGTAACTTTGGTAAGGTAAGTCACTTTGGTAAGGTAAGGTACTATTGGCAAGGTAACTTTGGTCAGTTATACTTTCGTCAAGCATTTTATTATTTGTCTTAAACAGTAAAGCTAGATATGGGTATGAAGTCCATGGGCGCCGGTAGGCACTTCGGTGCCTGCTGCCTGCTCGTCTGCCCCCTTGTAACATAAAAAAAAAAACATAACAGGCTCGTAATCGTCACTTCACAATTTCATTTTCTATGTTTTAACGTTCAGCAGTCTTCGAACCCAGTCTGAAACAATGATGATAATTTTTTAACAGTATCATAGCCGAGTTTTAGTCACATTTATGATGGCTGACAAGTTATTAATACATGACAAACAAATAGAGTAATGTGAGTTTCCGCAACCAAGAATAAATTGAAAGAAATCACAATGTCAAGTTAAATAATTTATATAGAATTGTGATTGTTTACCAATTGTGTGAAATTTGAACATTATGGAATATGCGAGAAACATGTGCCCCTACTTATTTGGGTCGTGATATATTTTAAGAAAGCAAAAATATTAGGGTACTGAACATTTGTTATTTGCCTGTTCATGTGTATATTTTATTTAAAAAAAATTATTTGGTGTATACACAAAAGTGAAAGCTACCTATCACGAAATCAATCTCGAAAACTGCGAAGATATATAAAGATTTTTGGCAATAATGTAGTAGTATAAAATTAATAGACTTCCGCTAAGAACCGATTTTTGACAGAGCAGGATTAAGGAGGTCCTAAGTGGTCTCACAATTTCGTATGAAATACCGCTATTTTTTTTTTGTAATTAGGGTGTAAAGTTGTAAAAAATAATTAAATTCAAAGCGAATAAAGTCGCGGACATAGCTGGTTTTATATGTTAGAAGTATACTATCACCTCTGAATTCTTTTACGTACTTCTCTCAAGCGGTGGCATATAATGAGACACGACTGGAGCACTGAATAAAACATTAGACGGAGCCCGAGGTTGTTTCCGCCTTAATACATCTGCATCGCTTTTCCGTAGTGGTGCAACATGAAACCGCTTTAACCGCAAAACGGATACCAGTATGAGTAACGTCATACGCAGAGCAACTTAATATCTCTCTTTTTTACACATAACAAGGGCACGAGGGTTGCTTAAGAACATATAATCATTTCTATAAGGATAGAAAATACTTTACGGTCCCTAAGTCTTCTTGGTATCTGAATACCGATGCATTAACAAGATATAATTATGATTTTATATCAGTGTTATTGTTATGGCTGGTGCAATATTAATTAAAATGTCACATAACACTAAATCAATTGAAATTCTCTGTTACGAAGGCAAAGTTGGAGAATTTTCTTATGGATATATATATCTTCAGAGACTACGATTGATAAGTTTTTCTATGATGGTAACATATAAATAAGTGACATAATAATTACTTATATTATTTAATATTTCAAGGACTAATTAATTAAGTAATTCACATATTTAAACATTTTGTTTGACATTTGCAAACCATATCTGGTACGATCCAGTGTTTGTCTAAATCAAAGTAAATAATATTGATTGTTTGATAGAATCAAACGTTACTTTGCGGATAATCGTTAATATATGCCTTTCCTTAATCTAACCTTATTGATAAATATGTTCTTGGGTGATGTGCTCTTAACTATAAAGCTGCCTCCTTGCCAAACATCATCTTTTTTCGTACCACAGTTATCGAGGCTGCGTGTTAGGTGACCTTTGGCTTTTATATATACAGATTAAATCTCCCTGTTTTTAGTAAGGCATTTAAAATATATTGGGACTGTCAACGCTACATATTGACATCCCAAAGATACAACTTACCTCAAAGCTTCCTTTATACATGCACGCAAATATGGCAGCCGATCTAGATCTTTGTCGTTAAGGCCTCTGTCTACAGGAAGATTATTGTCTAGTTCCCTCTGTAACTGCTTTTGTGCTCTAGGACTTTGTGCCAGTAAATAGAGGGCGCTGGCTGCCGCTGCCGCGGTCGTATCAACTCCGACTAACAAAAGATCTAAGGCCAGTATAGTTGCGACCTTTTCACCGGATTTCTTTGCGATCTGAGCGCAAACTCCTTTGTTAGTGAGTTTCTTCAGACATAGACTTCTAAACGAATCCAAAGCTTTAACGTAAGTTTTGTACGCTTGGGTAGAGTACACTCTCCATAAAGGGGCGGACAATTCGAGTTCGGGGACACTGTGAAAGAAGCCATGAATACTTGTGATGATTTCTTTTGCTTCTGCGTCGTTATCCTTTAAACATCCCAATCTTGATCCTAACGCCCATACTCCAACAGCTTAAAAAAAAATAAAAGAAGTAAGTTAATTTCTTTCTTAAAAAATGCTAGGAACACTAATAAACAGTTACTCTGAATGTTAGACAGACTTCAGTTTTGTTTGACACAATAATAAACATGCAATGTATATTATATTAATACAATTAAAAAGATGCTTTAGTTTTCAAGTTATTTCAGGTTTTTCTGGATTCTACTGTGGTCTTATACTCACATTCTAGCGCCCATTTGTAAAGTTCTATTATAAAATCTTCAGGTAGCTCTCGATTGGCATCAAGTGTGTTTTCCATTCTGAAAAATATTATTTGTTTTTCGTTAAAAAATGATAAGATATAGAATATTAAATTCCGACATTCTATACAATGTAATATTATGGTTGTTCTTACAGAGTTGAATTTTGAAGTTTGATTTATTATTGCTCTTGTACTTTCACACAAATTAGTATTTGTGTATTAATCGAAATGACCGGTATTAAAATTTTGAGGCGAACCTATTATTAACTTATTTTCCATTCTATCCCAGTCCTAGGTCCAGGTCATCGACTCAATCTAATATGGTGAAACTCATTTATTTAATAAGTTTTAAGAAACTTTTTCCTGATATTATGTTTTAATTTTGGAACGAAACATGCTTTGAGGCACAACAGAAAATCAGTGCAGTGCTGTGCTTTAGTGCCGCTCGGTTTGCACAGATTTTTCACTGATATATTCGTCGATTTATGGAAAGTAATTTGTAAAGTATGTTCGTCACATTTTGAATGTTTCTAATTAAGAACTAAGTAAAAATTTTACATATGTCGTACTCGCTAAATGCAAAGCGTCGAAAACACTTAATCGGTACGTTACTTTTTCATTGAATGAGATTGTTGTTGCCCGCAATGAGTCAGAACGGACCGTGCAAAACAAATACGTAGACGCCGTCGTTGTTAGAAACGGATGTGGTCATTAAACTGTGATTCTACAGTCTGCCTACATGCGTGATTACTCTGCGAGACCGTATTATAGCATAATGTAGGAGTGCGATCTCATCGATCGCACTACTGGCCAGTCTGCAATACAATACTAGATGGCGACACTGCGTCGCATTGGTTTTAGCCGAGGCGTTTATGAAAATTACGTAAAAATGCGGCATGCTTAATCGCCCGCTTCATTAGTAAAAGCAAGTAAAAATTCTTACGTAGCACACAACTAACTAAAGGCTACTTGAGACTAAATGCCAAATTAGCAAATCACTTTCCAATTTGAATTCATCTGTAAATCGAAGCATACACCTCTTGTTCCTTACTTGCGAGGCAGGTTTACACATAGTTAAACTGCGGGCTATAAAATGCATTCCTTCGTAAGAATAATGGTATATTATTACAATGTATCGATTATATAATTACAAATAACAAGTTTTTCTTCTTTTTATTCCGCTAAATTGATGATCTACTTCAAGTAGGCGTCATTACGCACTGCGGAACGCGACAGGTTTTTGATAACGCAGTATCAACCACTACATAATGATGTTCTTGATTCGAACTGAAGTCTCATTAAAATGTCGCATTTCATAATGTAGACAGGCAGAATACTCAGAACCTTGGTTAGAATTTCAACTATGTAAAACGATGAATACTTTATTTTTGTCTACGGTTCGTCCAGAAAAATGGCGAAAAAACTGCGCAACGAAGCTTGTAGTGTTAGTTATAACCATAATTTAAATTGTAAAAGTACCTAGATGCATTATCTTGATGATGGCTTATCGTCAGTAAAAAGGCTCATTGTAATCTGTGTTAAATGTATATCAGTGTTGCCACCATGATACTCATGACGTAAGACGAATGTTATTGGCCAGTCGCAATTTTTTTTTAATTTTTTATAATTCTTAAAAAAGTTTAATTATTTACAAATACAAATTTTAAATACAAATTCAGTTTAGTTCAATATGAATTACAAACAATTATGGGAAACACCTTGAATTTATGTATCCCTGGATATCTCACTAGGATAACCTGTGCTGAGATATTCAGTCGCAATGGCGGTATTAATAACATATCGCGATAGCAATGCTGCCAACATCGATAACAGTATGATGAATTGCAAGTGGTAGTTGTTAATGACGGTAATAAAATAGACGTAGTGGGTATTTAAGAAATGTGTTAAATATGTATGGGCTTGTTCACTTAGATTTAGGTTCTTGTCTTCTTGAGACCAAAAAAGATGAAAGTGCAACCACTTGACTTGCATTATTTATGTCACTCAAAATAGCTAATATTAATTGTCAACCACAAGTCTAAGAGTGGATTTTGCGCAATACTCGAGTGCGTTAAAAAACCATATTGGGAGAATCCTTGCACCCTGTAACCTAATAAAAAATTAGGATGCGTCAAATTAAGATAAGGGAAGGTTACATTTCAATAATCTGACGAACTCAGCGTGAAGAAAGAAAATAAGAAAGTCACAAAGTTGTAAAAGAAAAACATCTTGCCAAATATTCGAGCGTGTTTTGCTTTTTTTTGTTCTGACGGCTAAATCCATCAATAATGCTTGAAACCTACGCTCCAGGCATTATTAACATCATAATGTTACCTTAACACGACCTTTTTTATGGTTGCTGCACCTAATCTACGTAATCCAATAGATCCCCACAACCTTTAGTGACTACAAATTTTGCATCACGCACTCTCTAATATTAAGCGCTTTTATGTGATTGTAGTAGATTAATTATATTATCGTTCACCTGTCGAGAAAATCTTCAGTAACACGATCGAGTGAGGGCACAGCTGCCCTTGCGGCTTCGGGTGAAAGTCAAGGAACATCATGTTTGCTAAGGTGCTTAAAATAATTTAGATAAAATTTTACGTAAAAACTCATATTTACGTTATTTTTTTTAATTTCCCTTCGCAGTCCTGTCCACTGATTTTAATTACAATAATCCGATTGACTACACTTAAAAACTCATTTACTAAAGTTTGTTTGTAACCTAAAAGTACATTTAATCAAAACCTATCAGATTCGATAAATATTAATACAATACTAATTTTTTTTTACATCTTACAGGTCATCTTTTTCGCCATCGTTGCTACAGCTGTGGCCAAGCCCAGCGTACTAGCCCCTGCTGCTTTGGTTGCCCCCGCTCCACTCGTGGCCGCTGGCCCCGTAGTCGCAGCACCAGCTCCTGTCGTGACTGCATCCAGCTCCCAATACATCTCTAGGAACTACAATGGTGTCGTGGCCGCACCTCTAGTAGCAGCTCCTGTTGTTGCTAGCGCTCCTTATATCGCTGCTGCCCCATACGCGCTTTCAGCTCCTTACTACGCGCCTGCTGCTAAAATTGTAGCTGCCTCTCCTCCCCTAGTAGCCCGATGGGGCTGATACTCCCACTATACTACTACCCCTCTTGTCGCCCTGACATAAAAAACCTAACTTACGTTTTTAATTTTAATAACGTTCCATTATTTAGTTTTAAAATATAACAAATATATAATTTTTTAGAAAACATTAATTTTTATTCCTTTTATCCTCCCTGAGAGCTGATATCTATTTTTTGAAGTAAAACTTCTTTGGACGCGCTTTGTGTTGAGGTTAAATGAAGTCGAGAGAAGTCGAAAGAGGCTAGCCATTGAATGGCTTATTAAGCTACCTGCTTGCGACATAAGTACATACATACATATAGATGGGGTTAAAGAAGTTTTACTTCAGTTTTTTTATTACCACGTAAACATTCGGACGAATGCCTTAAAGTAATTGCACATGAAAATTATACTACTTTTATTTTTTTCTCGCAAATTTTTCTCGGGTGAAGTCACGTATAAGTGTAGTTTATATAAAGTGTTGTAACCTATAACACAGGCATTAAGTTGTCTACCTTAGGAACAGACGTCCGTGTGTCATATAGTCCTATGTATTTATTTATGTATTTATAATCTCATATTTTATACACACTTTGTAAAACACATAGAAAGACAAAAGATACCTTTCGCCCACTAAATTTTACATAATTCTGTCAAAACGGTAGAATAGTTATAAAAAATAAACGGTAATAAACAGAGATCTGAAATCTAGACAATCAAACTATGTTACTAGTACCAATAGGACCTAAAAAGATGAACTAAATATCCTTCTGGGACCGATTCACTTAGCTTATACACCCTTGCCATACTCTTTATCTGTTAATTACTACTAGCAGTCCTTAAGCAGCCACGGCTGGGCTTAGGCCTCTTTCTGTTTTAGCCACTCTACCCTACCTCTCACAACCCGCATTCAGCCACTTTCCGCCACTCTTTGGATGTCGTGAACCCATCGTGCAACGGTTGGACCCGTATTTCTCCAACCCAATCTAGGCCACTACTCAGTACCTTGCGTACACCATCAGCCATCACCGCTTCTAGCAATACTCCTACCCTTGAAATCCACTTGAGTTCAACTAAACTGGTACCAAAGTCTTTGACTTTTGTATGGATCCGGATCACGGCATTACGAACTCGACCTTGGAGTTTGATGCCAAGCATGGTTCTTTATGCAACGCTGAGCGTACACAGCCTCCTGTGTGAGTGTCCCTGTCTAGGCACCATAAGTCATAGTAGGTTTATTTATTATTTTACCATCATTTTTAATGAAATAAAAATAAAAATTAATTACACAGATATTAAAAAGTACAGATAATGTTTTTAAACAGTGCTTCGGTGTGACAGTAGGCCAAATTTGCCGCTTGACGGTAAGCAATCAGATTTGCTTTTTTAAAGAATTCGCTGCAAACATTTTTTTCCAATTGAATTTCTTTTTTCTTTCGTTCAGTCAAGCCTTTTACTCAGAAATTGTATCTGAAATTATCTCTTTCTTTCAATATATTAAGATTTATTGTCAAATATATAGCATTGCCGCCACTTCACGCCGATCTCATGTGAGAAAGAGGTACTGGTACCCGGACGCGCCGTTACAAGCGTGGCGCTACCTCTAAAACTTTTCAATTATATTTATATGTATACATCCATACATATAAATATAATTGAAAAGTTTACATCTAACATCAAAATTGAATTCTATCACTGTATACACGACACCTATGATAAGAACACAAATTAAGTAATATTTTTGTGTGTCTGCTTGTTCCGAGTAATCTCTGAAATGTCTGAACCGATTTCAACGACACTTTCACTGGCAGATAACTATAGTTACAAAGAATAATAAAGAATGCTATTTTAAAGAAAAATAAAACATTCAAAATTTAACACTAGTAAATCTAGTGGACGAAAACTCGGGTTACAGCTGATTTAAAATAATATTTTCCATCTCGTTGCCTCATGTGTATTTCTTTAATTCAGCAAATTTAAGTAAAATTCGATTATAGTACAAGAGCCTAAATGTATTTTTTACATGTATTTTAGGAGAGCTACCTCAAATCGTATTGCGTTGACCTCATTGCGTAGTCACAACAATAGCAACAATGGGCTCCATATCTCTATTGTGATATCTTGCGGACGCGAAGTAGGAAATTGTGCCTCATCACAATTCAACATCATCTATTATACTTAACTATAAGGACACCTGGTTGTGTAATATAAGGGGCAAACGGGCAGGCTGTTCAACCGAGCACCAACCGGTGACTATGGACCAATAACAGAAATCTTGCAGATGCGTAATTACTTAAATACGCCAAAATTTGTGTATTTGATTTTATATAATGTAATAAACAAGTATAATTTTCATTATAAACAGCCGCTGCCGCTTTTACACTTAGTAAGTGTTATTAGTACAAAGCCGGGGTAAATTGTTTGTATATTCTAACACAGACAGTGGATGGATATCATTATTTTACTATGCATTCATTTAATTGATAGAATCAGGCGTTACTTTGCGGAAATCCATGACATGTATGAGAAACTAAACTACTTTGCTTTAATCCGCCACAAAACTGCTTGCTGCACTCGACCTATTAAAATATCAATTTTGGTTCGGACGTCGCGAGATAAGTCTGTCCCTCTACCAGATAGACAATTCGATGAATAAAATATGCTATCAAAACATTTCCATCTAAACACATGCCGCTATTTTTTTGAAACTATTTAATTTAAATTAAGAAGGTATTTTTACTAGGAGAGCGACAGAATTACCCTGTTAGGTTAAAAACTAAGGAGTTTTAAATTTCGAGTAACGTACAGCCAGATTCAGAGGTACCAAAATCATAAATTAAATACGATTTATATAAAAAAACTTGCCCCAAAAAGGGCTACCAGAAGGATGGAATTCGATTCGTGGTAATGAAATTCAGCTGCCATTTTTAGACCGTTCTGATACCTTGTGACTTTCTTATCCCTTACACATAACGATGCGAAGATATCACGCTTAAGTTCAGCTCAAGTAATAAGACAGCCGAAATTTACAGCTAACTGAATCTCCACCGTATTCCGACCGAAATCATTCACTTTAGAACTAAAACTTGAAGCTGGCAACCACTTCTGGAATAGTTGAATCTAAAACTTAGCTTCACTTGGTTTGGCGTGAGTTTCGCTGCTCAATTACGGTCCAGTTAGAGTATTCGTGCATTTACTCAGCCAATTTAGGATTATTACTAATTATATTAAATATAATTTGCGTTTGTCCCCTTTTTTTTAATCAAATTTGGTACTTTAAAACCACTACATTTCAGTTAGTCACGTTCCATCACAGGCTGTATCAACTCTTAACTAAACTCACATCAAACACATCGTGCTCGCCTCGAGCAAGCTGCATAAAAACGTGTTTAGTGATAATGTGTTCATCACAAGACGGAAACTTCTATCTCTACCTCTTAACTTGTCTTCTTTTGATGTTTTCTCTTCTACTTCTTTTGACTAGGGAGGAGGGAATACTGGCAGTGAAGGGTAAAAAATATAATTTCAACTTCCATAATTTATTATTCAAGAAATTACTAATAAAATTATTACATCACCAATTCGATTTTCATTGTATTATTTTTCAACAAATAATTTACTGAATAGGTTAGGCTGGAGAATGGCCAACCTTTAGAGTCGGAAGAACCAAAAATTATAATTTACAAAATTTCAAAGTTTTTAAACAGACACAAAACTGTATAAATACAGTTATTGATAAAAAAAATCAATTTATTTCTAAAAAAAATATCTACTGGTTCATATGTAAATCATGTTTCTTCAAACAAATTAGGGTATTATTATATAATCACTTATTTTCGTATGGAACTTAAGTCACAGCTTCACATCCAAAGAGCCGCATGTGGCTCGCGAGCTGGAGGTTGCCGACCTCTGGGCTATGGCGAATACTTTCCAAGTCTTCAATCCAGGTCATTTGTCTATCTGTTTGATGAAATGGCTACTTATACTTGCTTATAATGATGTCATACTATTGGGCAAAAGCCTTTTAATTTAATTTATTATATAGACAAAAAATTATCGAAAGTGCGTCCTAAGAGGTACTTTATATTTATTTTTAGAATGATTTTCTGTATTGGATATTGTGATTCGTCAATAAGTTGTGATATTTATGCCGGCCTGTTATAAAGCCGAAGCCCAGTATGTGTGAACTATGTAAACAAAGAAAATCTAGGGGTTTTATATATAGTTATACATGTAGATTTGGTACTAGTGTTCCTTTTTAGAAATTTTTTTGAATATGCTTAGCTATAAACAAGTAAGGCTTAAACGAGCAAGGAAATTGGAAGGAATCGAACGTTTCTCTTCACTGTGAGGTTTATATTCATTTCAGTACGCCGCCTGGAACCCGGAGAACAAGAAGCTGTACACTACGGTGGCGGTGAAGGTGCGCTCGCAGTCGCACCTGGAGTCGGTCGTGGAGCTGCTGCGGAGCGAGCCGCCGGACGACGCCGGCTTCATGGACAAGCGCATGCTGGAGACGCAGACGTACCAGGAGAACTTCGAGGGGTAGAGGTGCAGAAGTGACTCAGACGCCATTGCGGGGAATAGGTGGATTCAAGTAGCCCAGGATAGCAAGGAATGGTAAAATTCTTTCAGTGTTAGACAGACCATATATCGAGGAAGGCTATTGGCTATATATTATCATGCTAAAAATTTTCATATCGTTTTACGCGGACGAAGTTCGGAGTTACAACTAGTATTATAGATACGGGATTAATATTTAGACAGACATAAATTAAAAAAAAAATGGTTTGGTACTTTGTTTAATTAGTATTTTTATGTAAGTAATTACTTAGGAAACATTCATAGGTTTCAGAGTTTATTTTTTTTGCGTGGCACCCTCATTATTATGCCTCAAAAATAGCTCATGGTAAGTCCAATACAGTTTCTATCTACATGTAGTACATCATGTACATCTATCATTTTAGGTATATATTGCACTGCATAACATGTGAAAATCACGTAAAAACCGGTCCAGTCATTTCGGATATTACCTGAAATCAAACAAAAATCGTTAAAATATTTTTTTTATGGAATAATTACGATATTTATAACTATAACGTAATTATAAATCATAAATATTTATAATTACGTAATGACGTAATAATGAGTATATTATTTCATCATTAAGCGATTGGTAAAATAATTTTATTTCGACGTTACAACGAACGCTTCAGTTTTATTCGTTTGTATAGATGCTAATAAAATTTTTTATCTACCTTCAGTTAGTATTTGATTGTTGTTAAGGAATGTCCAAATTTAGGGCGGATGTTCCTTGATGGGGGCTTGACAGACGCTAGAATAATATGTAGTTTGGCCACTCGTTACCAAACAAAAAGGGCATACGTTATGCTTGGCTGAAGGCCCCTAGTTGAAGGCAACGCCTATTTCATTGTATATAACATGTACCGCAGTATGGCTTCATGGTCTGATGGCCATGATTTTAAATTCAGCATTAATTTAACCTGTATAGAGGAGGTCGTGGCCTAATCAGTGGTCGGCATTTGAATCGATCGCTAAGTTAAGTTGCTCTGGCTGCAACCAGGTGATAGATGGGTGACCCATTCTAGCACTGGTTTATATTTGATATCCGACCTCCTCCGTGTTTCGGAAGGCATTTCTCACATGAGATCGGCGTGAAGTGGCGGCAATGCTGTCACGTTTAGTGATGGTGTTGTTGTCGCGTTTCGTTCGATTTGTGAGACTTCCCGGTGGCCTAAACTCGTCATTAAAGGCCGGCAATACATGTGCTAACCTTCTGGTCGTGCAGATGTCTATGGGCCTCGGTAGATACTTAGGTGTCTGCTGCCTGCTCGTTTGCCCCTTGTAACATCAAAAAAAATAAAAAACATACTGCGAGTATAGCATCGTCGTTTCACTTGTGTTCCCGTATCTAACAGAAACCAACTTAAAATACCTGGGTAGCTCAGCGGTAGAGGAACGGTCTCTAATTCGTAAGGTCCTCGGTTCCAGTTCCACCGAATTATTATTAGCACCCACTCCATAAGCACACATAGAGGTCATCCAAATTACATCACGCGTGGAAGGGTGTATCACCAAAATGTGACATTGTGTGACAACAAGTATGAGGGGGTCAAAAGCTTTGTACAAATTCAACCTTTACCTCCAAAAACCACCTCTAACAAGGACGGGGGGGAGGTTGAAAAACGGTAAAATTCGTATGAAGTTATCTATGGATGAGCCCTCAACTAGCTGCGCCCGCGTGTTTTTTAAAAACGGTTAAGGTTTTTAATATCAAAAGATATATAATATTTTTTACTTTCCGCCACCTCAAACCTTATTATTAATAAAAATGTTGCTGAAATTTACTAACCAGCCATGATAGTTTTAAAAATATATGTATTAGTTCTTAAGAAATCTGTGTATATGTATTTTGTCCCCAAAAAACAATTTGGGAAACTGTAATGTTTTTTGGGTTTTGATTTATCAATAAAAATTAAATAAAAATAATAAGAGGTACATAATAATAAACATAAATGCTACTCGATGGTAGAAGTAGCATTAAAGTCGGAAACTTCTCAGAACGACAAGCGTTAAGAATTAAATTTCTATCTGATATTTTCAGCCCGTTGAATAATTTCTTCATTGACGCCCAAAATTGCCAGGTGTCGCCGCAACCGCTAAAACTTTCTGATATATAATTATTCTCTAAATACATAAATACACACTTGTACACATTTGCACCGAGATTCGAAGCGGGAATCGAACCCACAACCCCGGAGCAAAAGGCAGGGTGTAAAATTAACTACACATTTAAGTGTAACTGTACACTTTTTAACAAACTCCCCTATGACATTCGGGAGATGTCTTTAAATAAATTTAAAACCTTTATATAACGTAAAATCGTTCAGAAATCCTGAAGATATTTGAATGATGATAATGCTTGGGAATAAATTGCTCTAGCCAAATCTGAATTATTGTGAAAACGGTCATAAATAATTACCCGACTGAGTTTGTTGCGGGCTCTTCTCAGTGCAGGGAGCGAGGAACCCTTGTTAACTTAGCATTTATGTCGTAAATTATTATGATTAAAAATATATATAATAATTTTATATATATGGCCTTCATAAGTGCTTAAAAAACGTCTATATGAATAAAAGATTTTGACTTTGGCCTGATGGGGATGGGCGAAAATAATAGTGGATTGAAAATAATATACTTATATTAATTTCAGATCAGTTGCATTGTATAACAGTTGACATAAGAGTGAAAGAAAAACCTACCGAATAAGAATTAGAGCCTCAATAGCTCAACGGTATAAGGACTCAATGGACCGAAATCCGCAAGGTACCCGGTTCAAACCCCACTGCCGTTGCGCCTCCTAATAAAAGCTTTTAATTTAAGCTTAGTAAGAGGGGAAAAAGGGATTATTAGAGATACCTGAAAAGTATTCCTAATATTATTTAAGAGAATTTTTTTTCTTTTTTATATTACTGTCATCACCGCATAGACAATAGTGCCGGCTTGTGAGTGAGCTATTTAGGCATCTTTGACAATTTACATTGTTTGGTTTATACTAGCTCTAACATGACTAACAGCACTAACAAGCCAGTCAATTGAATTTAGTCGGTTTATACTAGCTTGTTCAAACGAGGCACGGTCGAAAAGACACCTTAAAAAATTGACTAATTAAAAAACACCCCAAGATTCCCGTCAGTCGGGGCAATAATTCCGACACAATGCTTTGGGGCATTATTGACTTAATCACACATAGAGAGTCAAAAACAATGTCCAGCGTAATGCCGGAGCCAGACATAGCTTCATTTGAATGATCATGTAGTGTGGCCGGGGACTTTGTGTAGTTGCGCAAAGTTTTGAAGAACTTTGTAGTGTTCAAGGACAAAAATGTACAAACACTTTGAGCTATGTCTGGCTTCGATATTATTTATGCCGCAGCCTGACATAGCTTCATTTGAATAATCATGTAGTGTGGCCGGGGAATTTGTGTAGCTGCGCAAAGTTTTGAAGAACTTTGTAGTCTTCAAGGACAAAAATGTACAAACACTGAGCTGTGTCTGGCTCCGGCATAAGACATAAGCATATAACTATAAACACACCATCCATACCATGCGATCATTCGCGTAAAAATTCATTTAAACTTGCGAGAACCCTTAGACCTCTTCATGAAGCCCTGTCGCAAAATCCGTTCTTAGCGGATGTCCACTAACTATAAACTACCTTCTTGCAAAATTCTATTTTTGTACGTCCACGGTTTTCGAGATTTTGTGATAGGAGACCTTTCCCTATTATACGCTTCACGTATTAATATATATATATATATATATATTAATACGTGAAGCGAAAACTTTGGGCACCATCCTACGAAAATTGCACGGACGCGGCGGAAGAGTATGAAATTTGGCACAATTGTAGTTCATATAGAAGAAGATATGCGAATGTTTTTTTTTTATATACGCAATATTTAAATAAAACCACACGCACACCAATGCCGAACAATTTACACCATTTACGCACAAAGTCAAAGCGTAATCGTGACAACCGTATGTTATATTAATTGTCAAATTTTATTTTTCTGTGAATAGAACAATATAGTAAGTCGTTGTACGCAAAAAGGTTTGTGGGCGAATCCCGAACAGACGGCGATTTCTAGTATATACTATTGTTCGATCTTTGCGCAGTGGAAGGTAGATGACAGCTTTAAGATTGCATTAATTCTGTGTCTACCTTCGTTTTTGAAGTCCACGTCAGTTTTAATTTCTGTCTTCGGCTTCTATTTCTTAAATCGGGGATCAACCTGCCAAGTTAATTCTAACTTAACCAAAACCAAGTAACCGAGTCAGATTCCGCTGTGACTGATCTCCTTGTAGACGAAGAGCCTCTGAACAATTAGACTTACGATATTTTGTAAAAGCTAAAAGTTTGTTAGCGCATGCTCTCTTTACAGGTAAGAACAGTGGCCCATTATGAAGTTTGTATGATTGTGGCTTTGGCAGGCATACTGCACAAGACGTGAGACAAATGTAAATTCACATTTTTCATACCTTTAGTGTCGTATACCTGCCAAAGTGACGATCACTCAAACTTCATAATGGGTCATTGTTCTTACCTGTATAGAGAGCATGATGAAAAATGTGAATGAATATTTTTCTCGCCTCCAGTGCAGTATATCTGCCAAAGCCACAATGATTCAAACTTCATAATGGGCCATTGTTCTTACCTGTATAGATACCATGCATTGACTATCTTTCAGCTTTTACAAAATACCGTAAGTCTGGTTGTATTGTAACTGATTTTCGTCTCTGTCTATTGCTATTCTTTTTCTTCGTCTCTTTCCTGCCCTGAAACAGTCAATCAACTTATTACTATCTTAAAATAGTAATGTAAAAATGTACGCATTTGTGTAAAAAAATATTTATATAAAGCTAGGAACAAAATGTTGTTCTCATAATCGTGCGCTACAATGAGAACAAACCTTCACAAAAACTGTGTAATTACCAATTCGGATTACGTTGTATGAAGATTTTTATAATACAAGATAATTTTGTATTTTAAAATGGGTTTTAGATTAAAGTAAAATTTAAACTTGTTTAACTACTGACTTGAGTAAACTTGCTTCTTCTTCTTCTTCTTGTCGTGTCGATGGCGCATCAGATAGACCGGTGGCCTAAACTCGTCATTAAGGGTCGGTAGCGTTCCGCATCTGTTGGCCTTCTGGTCGTGCAGATGTCCATGGGCGCCGGTAGGCACTTCGGTGCCTGCTGCCTGCTCGTCCAGTTGAAAATTCGTTATAAAGAGGTTGTTTGCAAAAAATGTTCGCATTGTAAAGGTATATTTTATATTGACTCTTACCCTCTGGAATCACTATTCAAGGAGAAGATTTATATGTATAACTAGTGGACCCGGCAGACGTTATCTTGCCCGAAGGCTGGCTTATTTTTCATATCAATTTATAGCACCATCTATTGGTCACTTACGTCACCGAGCGCTCGCCGCCGACCTGCTCTGCCACCGTATTTTAAGCCTTTCTTCAGACACGGCCGGAACCGCACGATTTGTAAGCGTGCGGTTTTCACATTATTAAGCGGTCCGTATAAATAAGAACCGCGCGGTTCGACGGCGGGCAGAACGAAATTATACGGGTTCCTTGTATTATACTGCCGAGCCCTATAAGAGTCGACAACCCTATGGTCCGTCCGTGAATTGAAATTTAAAAATATCATTTGCCTTCGCTCCGGACGCGCGCCGTCCTATCACCCTAAATTTCCGTCGTTACCAAACCAATAAAATCATCTATCTATTTTCATATTCCACCAACAGATGCAAACGGATGATGAGCGATTTAATAACGTTTTGGGTGTACATCGGATGGACGCGAATGTTTTTAATTTGTGCTCAAAAGAGTTAAAAAACTGGCATTAAAAAGGCGTGACAATTGTAGGTATCTCAAAAGAGTGACCCAGTTTGGGGGAAATTTCACAAGGGGGTAGTGTATATCGATACCTCCCACGTAAATTGTCGTAACCCCTAATTCCCATCTTCGCAGTAGAGTGTTGCAAACATGTAAATTGAAATAAAATCGTCATTATATAAGACATTTGTGTATAAAATTGTTTATTCAATAATGACGAGTACATTATTGTATACAGAAATAAATTAAAAAGTGACTGTTATACTAAAATTTAGTTGTTTGTAACGCTATAGTGTTGAGCTGGGAATATGAGGTTACAACAACTTACGTGGGAGATATCGATACATTTAGTACACATCCGCTAAAAACGGATTTGTCGATAAGGCCAAATTAAGGAGCACTAAGGGCTCTCGCAAAATTAATTTTACCCGGACGAATCGCGGGAGAAAACTAGTATCATATAAGCTCCAACCTCCGCTAAGAATGACCTGGTTTAGTTAGAAAATAATAAATTTCTATTCTGACTAATGAATACTGACTAACGCTCCAATACATTATTAATATGTTTTAGCGCTCGCGGACGGATTTGGCTCAAGTTTAGTCCGAACACATTTCGAGTGAGCTTCAAAGCGCAGATTATATACGAGCAAACTATATCAAGCTCTCCGATCCTTCGCCCACAATAGTGCTATAATTCTGAATGCACCCGTGATGAAGTTACATTCGGCTTATGGCAATCCATAAAGCGAATCGTGCTGGGTAATATATAACATGTACTATTGTATACTGCGCTAGGTTCTGGCGGAGACTCGATTCAGTGGGTACTCGTTCAGGCGAGCAGCCAGCGCATTGCATGTAGGTGTAAGGTAAAGGGTAACAGAGTATTGTGGCCGAGATAAAAATGTCCACTATTATATTTGGTTCACTGCAGACGACTGCGCCAATGGAATAAAAGGGGAAATATTGACGTAGAAATTGCCAGATTAAAATGTCATCTCGGAGTTGGACAGCTAATTTTTAGGCTTTAATGTTGGGAAACAATTCTAGAGTTACAATATGACATCGGAAATTTAATATTCGTATTTCGGAAGCGTATAAAATATTCACGTTCATTTTTATTCCGGCTTCCAATTGAACTTTAATGAATAAAGTTTTTTTTTAATTCGTGGACAATATAAAAGCGATAGTCAGCAATTACAGAATCTCGAAAACCGCGGAAAAAGGTACAAAGATAAGATTTGACAGGGAGGTAATTTATTGTTAGTACACGTCCGCTAAGAACGGATTTTTGATAGGGCCATAAAGGGCTCCGTCCTCTGGAAAGTTCAATTTTACGCGAACGGAGTCGCGGGAAACAGCTAATGTATATTAAGGTTGTAACATAGGCCTACTGAGCGGAAGCAGTGGCGGAGGTGAAGGGGCTTCGACTCCGCGGATGCGGATGTAAAAAAAGACTCAATCGCCTTTTATTCAAGAAATAGAGTGTAAAAATGAGGGTATTTATTTAAAATATAGGTTAGTAAGTAGGTTGCCCGCGCGTATCCGCCGCATAAGAGATGCAAAGCACAAGCTTCAATACTGCACAAGCAACGCTCGGACAAGGAGATGTAACGCCTAGAATCGTTTCCTCGTATTGTACACGTTAATACACTTCCGTCACAACCACGCAAAAATGCAAATTTTTGCGGATATTCCGCATTTTCTAAGGCGGTGGCGAGGCTCTATTACAACCCTAGCCTGTGTAGTTATACCACTAATGACAGCGCTGACATTGTTATTTAATTCAATTTGCTGGTAACATAATGTACGTGGTCAAAAATGTTGCATGATTGAAAATTATATTACTTGAAATGAATTGGTATAATAATTTAATCTGTATTTCAAAGTATCTAATAATCGAAATGTTTAATTTAATTTCGCGAAATATGTATCTGTATTCCATAAAACGAGATTAAACTATTTGATTGTGTACAAAGCTTTGTTTGTTTATTTTATTCATATAAATATCGCACGCTTAATAATAAACTGATCGATTACGTTTTAGGTCTAAAGTGAGTTAATGATACTCCGGCAGCTTCGTCTCAACGTCCTTTATATGCCAATCTAAGAATTATTTTAAACTATTTAATAATAAGACGCGAAGTGGTTTACTTCAGTAAGCTCTCTTTTTTATATAAAAATTGGTTTGCCTGAGTCATTACTTATCAGAAGGCTTGCAGAAGTGTTGGCAGGCTTTAACAAATGAAAAATTACTACTTTATTTGTTAAGGTAAACATAAATGGAATGGAGAAACCGTTGACAGGCATTCCAATAAATTTTTATCTATATAGATATTTACGAATGAAAATATTCGTGGAAACAACAGTGTAAATATTACATGATATTAAATAAACAACGAAAATGAAGCTATTTTGCTGGATGGTATTTTTTTAACGTACAAAATACATCGTTTATTGAATATTTTGTTTTCGAATGAGAGATTTCGTTGCCATAAGTGATTGTAAATATTAAATACGATAGAAGTCAATTTTGTATTGGATTTCTTTGTGACATTAAGTTGTCAGTTGTTGAGGACATTTGGGGGCCTAGCACGAACATTCTCGATAGTTTTACTTACTTTTTTACGTCGATTGAAGGTTCGTGCTTCTATTTTACACGACTTACATGGCCGTAACGTCGAGGATTCCATACGTACGAGGTCTGATTTCATTTGTTCTAGCAATATTTAGCAATTAAGTTAAACGGTAGCATTAATGATTCATTCGACGTTTGGTTTCGAACGTAAAAGTAAGTAAAACTATCGAGAATGTTGGTGCTAGGCCCTCTAATCATATAAAAACAAGTGATATGGTTTCGAAAGAATATTTTTGGCTTCGTTTTCTCAACGCTATCATCGTTCTGAGCATAGTGAATTTTATATTTTTTTCAAATATATAATATGGCCATTAAAACTGGTCATAAAATGTCTATGAAATACAAGCGAAGCCACGAGCATCAACTAAAATAATAAAAACTTATTATATACATATATATATAAACGCCGTTATGAGATACGTAACATATATGTAACTTTCCTGTCAAATGACGTATAAAAGGGTATGAACGCGATTTTTAAGATAATTTGTCTCCATAAAACGCTACTGAAAAAGTCCATCGGCAACGCGTCGGCACTTCGAGCACTTTACACCTGGTTACTTATTTAATGCGTCGCGGCAAGTTGAAACGGCGTCCATAAGGCTGCGTTCAAACGAAGCGTCTCTGCCGCTTGTTCACACCGAAGGATATACCAAGCCTATTAACTGATGCCTGATAGTGTATTTGTATTGCGTTAACATGCACTGCGAACGATGACTGGCTACTTTGCTGAACGTAATATTGTATTGAATCTCAGCAATAATGAGCATGTGTAGAGTAATCGGCATGTCATACTAAGGGACTACGACCAGGAGATCGTAGCAGAAGTCTAATTTGAGTCGTTCGCTAGGTTAAGCAGTTTTTACCGCCCCCGGTGATCGATGGGTGTGTCATTCTAATACTTGTTTTTAAATATACTACCAATACCGTGTTTAGGAAGACTCACAAAATAGTGAGTTAGATGTAGTAGAGAGAATTGTGGGGATGACGTCAGACGGCAATCGGTCATATTAACCGGCTCCACAGTCACATTCTCTGCAATTTAAGTGGACCCTGGTACTAGACCAGGATAACGCTAGATAGACCTAGAAGAGGGTAGCTTAAATTACCAAGTTAACAAGTCAAATCTCTTTGTCATACAACCCGCGTGTAGTATACTAGGGCATATTTTAGTATGGTGTGAACAAAGAATACTATCTGATACCACGTTCATACTCGTGTTTACAGTTTACAGTGAACTGGCTCATAGACGGCGACCGAAAACACGTTTGGTGTGTAGGCAGCCTAAATCTGAAGCGTTTATGTAACAGCTCGAGAACCGCGTCGTTATGTCCCCACAGTTATACATACCTATGATATCTTTACCCGTAATGACTATTCTCATTAATTTTAGTGCCGTTTTTCGATTTAAAATGAAACGATATTAAAATTTTATATGACAAAATAATATCTTTTTTTATGTTACAAGGGGTAGGTGGTTCACATAAGTGACTGCCGATGCCTATGGATATTATCACCACCAGAAGGTTAGCAGATGCGTTGCCGGCCTTAAATGACGAGATAGGCCACCGTACCTGCATATTTAGAGCCTCAACGGTACAAGGTATGGACTGAAATCCGCAAGGTACCCGGTTCAAACCCCACCGCCGTTGGGGTATTGTCGTACCCACTCTTAATACAAGCTTTTAATTTAAGCTTACGGATTAAAGCAAAGTAGTTTAGTTTTTCATGCATGTCATGGATTTCCGCAAAGTAACGCCTGATTCTATCAGTCATTATATTCTTGTATAATAAATTTAATTTATAACTAAACCCGGAATACTTCCCAGACAGAACTACTAAATGATTAGATTTTGAAGGAGTTCTTTATAGTTATCGTGTTGTTCTCAACGTAACTTAGCCGTTCTTATTTTAAGATAAATGACTACTAATATGTATATTCTTCCTAACATTATTCCGGTCTTGTATCAGAGTCCGCTTATTGCAGAGGATGTGGCTTTAAGGCGAGTTAAGATGACGGACTACCGTCGGGCGTCACCCCTGGAACCTCCACAATCTCGCGATAATATCACTCAGTGACATTAATAGCACGAACATTCTCTATAGCTTTACTTACTTTTAAGTTCGAAAGCGAACATCAAATGAGACAATAATGCCACCGTCTTACACAACTTAGTTGCTAAATATTTGCTAGCACGAATGAAAACAGAACGAAGCACGTATCGAATCCTCGACGTTAAGACCATGTAAGTCGTATAAAATGGAAGCACGAAGCGTCATTGGCGTTTCGTTTCGAACATAAAAGATAGTACAACTATCGAGTATGCTATATCGTGTCATGCTTCTAATCAATGATAATGCAATCCGCGTTGACACTAAGGCTCCGCTGTGGGCTTAGCACGAATATTTTCAGAGTCCACTGGTGGATTTCGAACGGTTCGAAATGTTCTAGGCCCTCTGATCTTGTATATTAGCGATCGACTCCAACGCCAGCCACTGGTTAGGTTAGGCTAAGAACTTGTAATAGTTACTTCTTTATCCGTACCCTCATTACTGAGGATCGTAATCGAAAGATTCACTTTCTCGGACCATCCGTCTCCACTGGTCCCGGTCCAAACTTGACCTCACCGCTTGTTAGAACTTGCTAGAAGAGGTGGCATCCTTGAGCTGATCGGACCAACGGGTTGTCCAACTACCACTAGGCCCATTCCCCTCGGTGTTACTAACGATGACATCAATTGTTTATTCCCATCGCATCATCGTCATCACATGCGAAGAAGTCCATTTACAAGAAAAATTCGGATGACGGACAAGCATACCAAACAATTGTGATCAACCTTCTAACTATGTCCTCAGCACACGATAGTGTAAAGCTGGGTCTACATTGCATAGCCTAAGTTTGCTAAAATAATTTAATACATAGGACTATATGACACATGGACGTCTGCTCCTAAGGTAAAAAACTTAATGCCTGTGTTATAGGTAACAGCCGTCTGTTATCAACTTTTTAGCCGTCTGTTATTATTTTTCTTTTGTAGGAATACGTAAAAACATACATACATATAATACATTCAGACTCGAGGTGGGAATCGAAGACACGACCCCCGGAGCGGAAGGCAGGGTCACTGCCTACTGCGCCAAAGGGCCAGTCAATCAAAATGTGCCTTATATCTTTTAACTCTTCAGGAGTTTAAGTAAAATAGCCGACCTGTCATCAAGATGACAAGTCATCGAGAAAAAAATAGCTGTTATTAAAATTGCCCCGTTACGAAAATCTTAGTGTAATTTTATATAATTTTACAATGTAGAAGCTATCTACTAATTGGCTGGCTCGATTCTGGAATATTTTATGCTATAAACTTAATTAATAATTAAGGAAAAACGATGATTGTGATGATGAAACTTAATTAACCTTAAAGGTTATTCGAACCGAACCGACTTTCACATGCATTCACAAATCTTAGATATTTTTTTTGACTACAATTCACAAATAGTGAAGTTGTTATGTATGTTCTTCAACTTGACCCCTATATGGAGATTTGACAGTAATCTTTTAATTATTATTAAGTAATTTTTATTTTATAAAATCATGTTACATGGTTCATTAGTAATCTGACCCCGAAACTAGGTAAGCCCGAATCTTAAGAGCCAGTGTCTTCCAAAACATTGATACAACAATTTATAATATGTTGAGCACTTTTAAATGTTTTAAAAAAGAATTAACAAAAAAAGAAAAATAAAAAAGAATTACATCCAATAAACTAAGGTTGTAATACTGAGCAACCAAGCATAAACTATAATTAATAATTATTATAAATGTATATTACGGACTTTACAAAATCGATGACAAGGTTATGCATCGAACCTTTGCCCTTTCCCTATTGGTATAAAAGTTGACTTTGAGAAATTTACTTATAAACCTCTTGTCTGACTTCACCTTTATTTATTTACTTAAAACCTAATTACACACGGAGAAGAACACAAAAAAAAATCAATGACAAGAAAATATTATTCTATCTAGACGGTCTTATCGTATAAAGCGATCTCTGACAGTTGTCTGTCCTAGGTTGTCCTAGGTTGCCTAGGTTGTTTGTCAGAAGAGAGAATTTAAAGAATCAGAAAGGGTGGTGCTAAAAACTATTAAGCGGATAAGTATGATTGCATAATTATAAATGAATTCAATATGAATATAGGATAATAATATATATATAATAAACCAGCTACATAAATTAAAATAAATATTAATAATATGTATATTAGAGTAAATATATATGTATATATACACAGATACTATATTCATTATTCAATAACATCCAACGAAGAGATCCTTTTTTATATTATAATGCCGGAGCCAGATATAAGCTATATCTGGCTCCGGCATTTCACCAATTTCTTGGTCAACTTGAAATTCGCCAAATTACACTGAAACGTAAAACGCCGTGAGAATTTTTTTTGGACTTATTCTAGCCGTTTTAAATATACTTCGTAAATATTATTACTATGCTAAAAACTTTTTATCATTGAAATCTATATCTATACTTACATATAAATCTGAAGAGTTTGTGCATTTGCCTGAACGCGCTAATTAAACTCAAAAACTACTGGTCCGATTTGAAAAATTATTTCAGTGTCATAGCCCATTTATCGGCTATAGGCTACATATAATCACGCTAAAATTTAACCTTTTTTTAACTAATTTTATGCAGATGAAGTCGCGAGCACAACTAGTTCTATTATATACATATCTTTCATAACAAGTTTATAATATATAGTTTCCTCTAACCTCACTGTATTTGCATCAGACCGATGCAGTCTAGTCTCTGGTGCATGCAAGTCTGGAAGAAAATTATTGATAAAACTATTGACTCTACTTTTAACATTCGTTCCAAGATGGATCTTTGTTTATTTAAGATATGACTCCGGGCAATATTTTTATTTGGTTATAGGAGACTACATAAACCTTCAGAAAACCTTAACATTACTAACATTAAGATCAGAAGGTGCGATACCAGTACTTGTAGATAGTTTATCGGCCTTTGACATTTTATAAGTATGATCGTATTTTATAGATATTCTCTCGTGTTCCTATGTAATCAGTCCGTACAACTAATAAGTAATTAATTAATTATTAATAATTATGAATCAACTAACTTTATTGTAGTCTATCAACAACGGTGATAAATAAATTTGTACAACAATTGTGAGCTAATTAGAAAATAAACTGAAAATTAAAAACAAGCTCTACCAAACTGATATTTTACAGACTGTACGCCTCACTCATAAGCTTCTTTATATTTTTTTTAAATCATGCGCTATTAACGCGTTTTTTTTATTTACCTATTACATTGCATGTTTCTTATACCATCTAACAAGACGACTTTCACTACTAATATAAGAGTTAAAGAAATCTTTAAAAAAACTCTAAACATTCGTTAACTGCAAATAGATCACGCTATCGAAGTTTCTACGCATAATACCTTTGTATTAATCTCCGATATAAATAAGGCGTATTAAATGCCGAAACCAGTTTTATTTATATCGGAGACGCTTCCGAGTCGAGCATTATGCTAATCTAATCTGGGATTCTTTTTATCTTCTTCTTCCTAGCGTTTTACCGGTCTAGTACCGTTCAAATTGCAGATGATGTCGCTGTGGGACGAGTTGCAATCTGTATATTTTGGCAGTGTGTGGTAAGGGCCTATATTTTCAAAGCTTAGAAAGTAGCTGCATCTATTGCTTTCTTTATCTGAGACTAAATGTATATATTTTTTGATTTATAAGGCATTTAATTACGAGTTAATATTTTTTTGATTTAAAGCTGAATTCATAGTGTCCCTATCGACAAAACTCATATCTATTAAGAACATGTAAAATTTATAATCGCACATGTTCAGAATACAACGTCGATATATATCATGACAGCGTTAGATCATTGAGGCAGAAAATGAGCAATATGTTTTTCAAAAATAAAATATTATGTATTGTATTTATTTCGTAAAAGTTAAATGTAAGTTTTATATGACCTAACAAGGATTAATCTGTATCTATATATGGAGACATATTAATGGGTAACACTGTGTTTTATTATGGTTATAAAATTTTTGCTCCGATTGTTTCCGTAATAAAATAAAATAAATTATATATGAAATGCTATTTCTGAAACGAATACCTTATTTTTTTTATTTACAAGATTAATTTATATTTACAGATTAGAAATAGTTATGCGTAACACTTTATACAAGAAAATATTACGCTACTCACCAACTATTTTAATGAACTGCTTAGTGGTGTCCAGCATAATATTTTCCATCTTCAAATCCCTGAAAAACCAACAAAAAAATTGGTCAACTCATTCTTTTTTAATGAGAGAGTTTCTAAAGTTAATAAGTACCAGACTATAAAGAAATTAAAATTGTTTATATTCGTACTATCGTACAATACAGACCACAATATAGTTCTTAAATTCTGATCACGAGGCACTAAATCATGTTCGAAGTACGACTAGGTTGCAACTACTGTCCTTTAACATCAATCAATTACGAGCATCTGTATTTCCGAACGGATATGACTTAAGGACCTTCAAGAAAAGAGCGTACTCATTTATCAAAGGCCGGCTACGCATCTGCGATCACCCTGGTGTTGCAGTTGTCCATGGGCGTTGATAGTCACTTATGTGAACCGCCTGCTCGTTTGCCCCTTGTTATATAACAAAACAAAAATTGAATCCTCAAAACTTTTTGTTGATTTTTTACTTTCCAACCCACAATTTGTGTTGAGCCAGTGAATGTGAGTGTTAGTGGCCACTTTAAAGAGTACTCTTAAAAGTTAAACTGATATATGTCATGGCGCTAAAATTGACTCTACATTTTAGTTTGCGGTTATCGTTCGAATTGATCACATCATTAACTGATCTTCGTGATCGTTATTCGTAATTATTATTTTTAGGCTATTTTATTCAAGTAGACTTTTACAAGCTCTTTTGAATCGTCAAATATACTCACATATATGTACATATGTGCGTATATTTGATGAATTTTCTATTTAATTATGAAAGTGGTCTAAATCTTTCTATATTTCTTGTTTCGAAATATTTAATAAATCGCATTTGAATCAATTAAAAAATATTTTTACATTATACGACATTTTAATTCATGATTTTATTAGTCTTCATTAATGGAAATTTATTATAGATACAAAATTTTATATCAATTTCATAGGAAAATGTTTTTTTTAAAGCTTGAATTGACTTAGACCACTTTCATAATTATGGGCACATATACACATCCATACAAAACTCATAAGTCATACAAAATGTTGTTAAAGCGAGCTGGCCGGTGAGACGTAGCTTAAAGACATAGACTCTGTTCCTCAGGTCATCCTATGATTACCTAAAGCTCATGTTGAAGCTCCAATTTCAGGCTCTATAATTTTAGCTGCTATTATATTAAAATTAGGAGGGTATGGTCTTACGTCTACATTTACGTATTATAATTATTTTTCAACAAATTGGATTTAAAATAAACTTAATTTAAGTTATTATTAGTTCAGTAGAGGGATTTAATATTAGTTTAAAATGTTTTTGTCAAGTTGATATAAAATCATTAATTGCTTATACTTCATTATGTCACATAAGAATTGTAATTAGGGGAATTATAACTATAAATTATTGAGGACTTATAGGATCTTATATTTTAATAATTAGACATGGTTTATGTTCTTCAGATTAAATAGTACCAGCTTAATGCCTGGTGCCAACTAACTGAAACGAAAAATATTAACAGT
Source organism: Charaxes varanes (assembly GCA_024363005.1). Classification (NCBI taxonomy): domain Eukaryota; kingdom Metazoa; phylum Arthropoda; class Insecta; order Lepidoptera; family Nymphalidae; genus Charaxes; species Charaxes varanes. The sequence goes on from JANCMC010004801.1 coordinate 11,652,071, forward strand.
CTACTTATATACATAATCTTTCTTTCTTTAAAAAAACCGACTTCGAATTGTCAGATCTAGACCAAAAATGGGACCATACGGGTAGCACCAACTTTCAAATAAAAAAGAATCATCGAAATCGTTAGCATCATTGTATGCTTCTGCCGTCACGTCTTTGAATCGGAACTGCGTGATCTTCAAGCGGAAAACTGGCAAGGAACAGTGCAGAACTGAGACAAACTCTAAAACTCCTTTTGGGCTGCTGAGCCGCTCCAGTAAGCATACAAGAACGGGAAGCCACTTTGTTTCAAGGTTTGTTCAAAAGGTGTGTAATTATTTAAAAATAAAGATTAAACTATTACTATTTTAAAAAAGGATATGGATTAGTGATGAGCTTCAGACACCAGCTCCTGGGGCGTGTCTCTTGCGTCAGGTACCGGAGCGCGACGGGGGTAAAACCGGGGAACGGCAGTGAGACAACGGTAAGGCATAGGAGTAGTTGTGCAGGGCGCGAGCACACACCCGCTCGCTGAACACGGACGCGTTCGTAACCGACTTGCTCGCCACACCCACGTATATAGTGTCGCACTCTGCAATCAATCAATCCATCATAATCTTATATCCAAAAATCTTTTACAAGACAATGAAACCAAGTGTCATCTGCAGTATTTCCGTGCGGAATTACGAATAAAGAACGTTTAATGAAAAAGCATGCCCATATTTAATCTCGCGCCGTCGTGGATGTTTTATTTTACTCACCTGGTTGACTTATTTCTTCCGACTGCTCAATCGCCATCTCGTCGGAACTGCTTCTTAGAAGAGCTTCGTTGGTTTCTCTTTCTTCTCTCATTAGAATACTCTTCTCTCTCGCCTCTCTTTTCACTCTAACTCCGCTCTCCGTAACATTGAATTTGTTGGCGTCTAAAAAGTTCGATTCAGCCGCGATGTCGTCGTGTATTTGGTTTTTTAAAGATTCGTTGTCAATTTTCTGTACTTTAGAAGTGTTTTTTTCTGGAATGTCTGGCGTCAGTGGTAATTTTTCTCTATTTGAAGGTTCCAAAGGTCTGGGGAATGTTTCATTCAGTTCTTTATCATTGTTGTTAGATCTCTCGAGAGGCTCTTGATTTTCGTACGTTTGAGGTGAGTCTAGACCGCAGGAAGACTGTAATAATGAGATTTAGATCGATCTTTAAAATTCCCGCAAAAAACATTAAAAACCGAATGCTAATAAAACAGAAATACTAATTTTAGTAAAATATGGAATCAATAACACTTTAGTAGCTAAAACATTTTTTTTATTTAGCCCTGGTTGTGCTATAACAACAAAAATATTTGCTTTTTAGGCAAGTGGTACCATCTGTAAAGCCGGGCTACTTGCGCCCGTTAATTCCCGAGCAAGCACCCGAAAAGCCGGAACCCTGGACAGCTGTGATGGACGACATCGAGCGTGTGATCATGTCTGGGGTCACCCACTGGCACTCACCTCGCTTTCACGCGTACTTCCCTACGGCCAACTCCTACCCAGCCATAGTGGCGGACATGCTGAGCGGAGCCATCGCCTGCATCGGATTTACTTGGGTAGGTTGTTAAAAAAGAAAAAAAAAACATTTTTTTTTAATGTGGGCGATATTGCGCGTGTGATCATTTTTTATTCTTCCAAGTGTTATAAAAATCTAGTACCAGGATCGGCTTACATGGCAGAAGAAGTAGCTAAGATGGCCGACTGCCGTCTAACGTCAACCTCGAGTCCCCACAATCTCACCAATAATATCGCACAGTGACATTAATCGAGACCCACTGTTTTATGTGCTTTCCAAAGCACAGGGGATATCGTATATTTGAAATCCAGTATAAGAATGGGTCACCCATCTATTACCCGGCCGCAGTAAAAGTTGCTTAACCTAGCGATCGAAAAATTAGCATTTACACATCTATACCATACTCAACGCGTTTCGTATCAAAGTCAATGCCACTGTCAATGTATTCATTGTAAAATCGAGGACAAGGATATCTGGTGTAACAGGTAAAAATGTACTGTTTTAATTATTGTACTATTGCGTTCCTATACCAGATATCTTTATAGATATTTCAAACTAAAATTATTATTCTTATTAATCAAGGTTAATGAAAAGAGAACGCTTATAATAATAATCTTATAATATAAATGCGCTAGACGTATAAAAATGAAATATCGCGCACAAACGAACACAAGTCACATTTTGTGGAATTGCCAAAAAACTCAAGGATGCGTCACTTCCTTTCGGAAGTTGTGAGGTTTTATATATATAGATTAAATGTTATATGACAGAGCGGTGATATTGTGATTGCACACATAAAATATTGCTAGTTTAAAAAGACAATATCAGCAAACTAAATATATATGGGATACAGCATCAGAATTGATTGGATGGTAATTCAGATCTAAGAGAAGCAGTGGCATATCTCTACCCGAAAGTGATTCAGTTGATTTATTCATTCTTAACAAAATATTTATTTTATTTTTTGTTAGAAACGTACGGTTTCAAAGACAATTATAATATACTTAGATAATATTAATGGATATTGTTAATATAAATGTTATTTATAACTGAGGTTATTTCCTTGAGCCTCCGCAGCTCAAGTGCTCTCCGCACCCTCAGTACTTGTTTCGTTAGGTTTCTATTTGTTAGTGGTTTTAGTGGAAACGACAATACTAGGTGTACCTAAAAAGCATTCCTAATAAACTTTAGAAACAAAGTGGTAACCCTCATTCAAGTCGCATCAAAACTTATGGATGTTTTAATAGATGGTGAATCATAGAAATAATTTAAAATATGAATCTGCATCTTCCAAGCAACGGTCCTCGTCTAGGTCAAATTTAATAATACTTTTTAATTTGGGCGAAGTGCACACAGGACGCAGGTTCGATTTACATTCTCATTTTCGGTTGTTCTCCTAGTTAATGTAGTTTTAATGACTCTCCAGCGTCATATATTTTATTAATATTGTTGTTGAATATAATGTTACTGGTGGAATATAGTTTTATATATCAAAGTTTATATCAATTATGTAATACTTAATATGTAATTGTTAATATTAATTCTTGTTCTGTCAATGAATATTCTTAAATTCCATTTGAATAAAGCCCCGTTGACTCAACGGTAGAAGGATGGGGTAAAATTCGTAAGATACTTGGTTTGAACCTCCGATGGGCTATCGTCTCGCCCACTCGGTATCGACTAAATTAGGCATATCAAAATTGATGGGGGGAGGAATGTTATGTTAGTAAGTATATATATATATATATGCAGGTGCCTGCGCGTACCGCAGGACTTGTGAAAACGTCAAATAATAAATCAGTGCAAGTATAGCATCGGACCGTTTCACTTGTTCCCGTATCTAACATTTAATTATTCTAATGTGTCCCACTGCCGGGCAAAGGTTTTCTTTCCACCTTCCTCTTTCCTCGACCAATCTCATCTATAAATCCCCGTAAAGATATCCAAATCGTTACGCCACCTCTTCTTCGGCCTGCCGAGTCGTCGGCGGACATTGGTGGACGTCTGAAAGTATTCTTAGTTTTTCTAATTTCCCGCGCAACTTTCTTAATCTTTTCTACCATTAGAACCATCTCTTGATATTAAAAAACATAAAAAAGAAAGAATTAGATAGATCAGTCCAGGCATTCACGCCTGATGCCGTGACAAAAGGAAATTGGGATCCATTTTTATGTACGCATATATAGATTATTAATAAAATCCATCATAATTTTTTTTAAGTAGAGTTTATTGTTTTATTCGAAAACCAATGTATCTATAGACTAATGAAAAGGTCCTTTAAACCTACGTCTGGGCAAAAAAGCTTCTTTAGCTTTATCCCAGTATCTTTCTTCAGATCTGATAACCACTTGAATACATAAAATGCAGAAAAAGAAAAAATTTCGCAGTTCAATTCAAAGTCCTTAGACTGTTTTTCTGAAAAAAAAATTTTTTTTTTCAAGTGTCCCGCTGCTTTTTCTTGGTGGTTCAACCTTTTCCGAATACATTATATATATTTGACGAAGAAAAATTCTATACTTGAATACTACTACCTTCTAGCGTTATCAACCAACCTTACGACTAATATTATAAAGTGACATTAATTGGGTTCCAATATTTTACGTGCCTTCCGAAACACGGAGGAGGTCGGATATCAAATATAAACCAGTGCTAGAATGGGTTAGGCTTTAAGATTATTCTTGCGGGAGCTCTTGGACCTCCTTAATCTGGCCCTATCGAAAAATCTGGTCGAATTTCATCTGGTGTAGCTTTCGGGTTGCAGCATTACACCGATTTTCCCTCGTATTCATTCGCGGATTAAAGCAAAGTAGTTTAGATACTCATGCATTACATAAATTTGTTCGATATGTGAGTGCTCCGGAGAACAATGAATAAAGGAGAAGCCCTGGTCATCTCATGGCTCGGTGGACGGCTGATATGAATAGTAGAATGTAAAGGCTGGATGATATTTGGCAATGGGTTAGGAGAGAGTGGCAGAAGCAAAAGGAGGCCTATGCCTAGAATTGGTTTATCAAATGCTGAAAAAAAAAGGGACAAACACGCATACAGCCCTTGTAATGGTAAACAGCCACCGTCGCCTATAGACGTCAAAAAGACCGTGGATATTATTAATGCGTTGATGACCTTATCTCCGCCCCCCTCTGAAGAAGCTGCGAAAACTCTATTCTCTCATCCATATGCTCCAGAATCGAGTACCAAGTATCCTCCTTAAGTATTCTAAGTGACTTACCAGTGATCCTGTATGTTTACATTATTAATAACAACTGTGTGTTAGTTTTTAAAGAAAAGTCAGTGGGAATCTTCTAGAAAGTGATGCAGTCTGTTATTGGCATTAGTAGCAATACATATCACTAACTGATATCCTTATTCGGCCGTCTAAAACTATAAACTACCTTGTCAAATTTCATCACCGATCGTCCGGCGGTTATCGAGATTTCTTGTTAAGTGACCTTCGCTTTTATATTTACATAAAGGTGAACCGTATGCCCGTTTGACTCTTATGACTGGAATACACAAAAAGCAATTAAGTCGGTAGCTAGCCTCTCTTGCTTTTTAAAGTCCATTAATAACACAATATAGCACAGGCAATCTTCTTTCAAATTCGCTATAATTGATTTATCAAATTTGGGAGCACTTATTTTGTAGACGAAGTTATTTATAATTTAGTATATGAGATGTTTTTATTTGACTGGCCCGTTGGCGCAGCGGGCAGTGACCCTGCCTTCTGCTCCGGGGGTCGTTGGTTCGATTCCCACCTCGAGTCTGGGTGTATTAATAGAAGTGGAGCACCAATGAAGAATGTATCAAAATCGGCGGTTCTTTTTCCCATTTGAGAGCTTCCGCTGCGTGCGTTGCGTAAACGGTTAAGGTTTCGCAAAAGTCATGTATGACAAAATTGTTTCCTTTTAAAAGTTCTGAATAAAAGTCCGCGATAGCACATGTCTATCATTTAAGGTTGGCTCGCTATAACGTTTTTATGTCAATCAAGTTTGTTCTAAAATAATGCATTATTTGTGAAGTTCTTTTCTTATAAACATAATATTAATCTTTATCCAAAAACTATATTTAAACCTTTAAGTGATAAGAGTGGTACACGCGAACGAAGTCGTGGAGTACAGCTAATTTATTATAAATTAGCTGGTTCCCGCGACACTAAGTCGCGCATAAAGTTGCGAGAGTCTATAGACTTTAATCTGGTCGTATCTTAAAATCGTTTATTAGCGAATGTCTATTAAACAAAAAACTACTACCGTCTTTACAATATGTCTCGCGGCTTTCGAGATATAATTTTGGGTGACTTTTTTTACTAAGCTTAAATTAAATGCTTGTGTTAGGAGTACCTGAATGGGTTTGAACCGCGTACCTTTCGGCGTTCTACCGGTGGACTATTAAGAATCAAGAAACATACGTTTAAACAGTGCCGCGGTACGATTTAAGTATAATACGGATCAGTGGTTAGAATGGTGACCCAAAAGCCCGGTTGTAACGGAACTTTTTTACTTGCTCCCCAGCACGCCTGGTACAACTTTCGATTATTTGCGTACGCTTTTAATGTACGTACTCGTATTACTTACCAGGCGCGGGTCAAGCCTTCAGAATCGCCAGTGGGCACAGCCATCCAATTTTTGTCTTAAGATAGTTCGGCCTCGTTTTGCGAAATCCCGAGAACTATATCGGTATAAATCATATCGTGGAAGGGAGTAGGCCCTGCGGTCGGCAATTGAAGCTGTGGACGGATGTAGTGAAGGAGGAGATGAGAGCCAATGGACTAACAATACGGGATGCACAAGATCGGGCAAAGTGGAGGCTCCTAATTTTACGCCGACGAAGACGCGGGTAGCAGTTCGTTAAGGCATAAAAGAAACATGCACGAATATATTAAGTATGATTAAGGAGGTCTAAGACTTGCAATTTTATGCGGACGAATACAGGGGAAACAGCCAGTTCTATATAAATAGCAGATACCGCAGGTATGGTCCTGCACAAGCGTTGACAAAAAGAGTAAAATATATTAAACATCCCTTTAGAATTTCTTATCTCTGTGTGGAATCAGTTGCTTGCTTCGTTATTTCATAGCTAGCATCTATAAACCTTCTCCTTGAATCGCTTAGTTCCCTAATGAAAACCGCATTAAAATCCACTGAATAATTTAAAAGATTCAAACTTTTAAAAAACGGGAAGCATCTTCATTTTATATTATGTAAAGTCAACCAAGAAATTGGTTTGCCACGCTAAGGTCGAATGTCGTTTGCACGTAAATTATTTAAAAGGCTTATATTTGCTTGTTATGCGCTACGTTAATTTCTAACAATAACCCTTAGCAAACCTTTCTTTAATTTGAGCTGTCATCCAATATGGTAAAGCACTTTCCTGGATGACTATACAGACAACAAATTGGATAATACTTTTAATACTTGTATTCATAATTTTTAGGACATGGTTTATATAATTTAAACATTTTTGTTGTCGGGAACCGGCTGTATCGATTTTGATGAGACTTTCAGTGACAGATAGATGGTGTTATAAGGAGTAGTAAGAAGAAGTTTCAATGGTAGATTTTACAATGAATAACAGCCTATTTTACTTTGAGAAAAATAACTAGGCTTTCACACAAAAAATTAAAACTCTTAAATTTCAACAAAAATCATTGACTTCACGCTAGCGAAGTCGCTAGTATCAGCTATTAGTAAATAAAGATGGGTACAAAGAATTATATAACTATGCGATTATAACACATTAGCCGCAATATGCAGGTTGTCATGAATGTACTTTTTAAATTTATATTTGTAGTCCTAGCCTAGCGTTATCCCGGTTAAGTACCAGGGTCCGCTTAGATTGCAGAAGGATTAATACATCATAACTTTTTGCAAATTCGACACGTTAATCTTTATTTCGGTTATTTTTTTCTTTAAAAAACTGTCGTCATCTTCCTTCCCTTAATTTATTAAATTATTTTAAAAGTATAATTATTACTGGTAGCGGATTAATTAAAAGGGCTTTATTTCGCTGTGAAATATAACAGTTGTTACGGTATTATACAAATGGTACAGTAACAAAAACTTGGAATGACGCCATATGTTGTTCTACGTAACATCGAGTCTGGCTCCAAACGTTCTCGTAATAACAGTTTGTGGTCCTGAATAATTAAAAGTCATATATTAGCATGACTAGTAATTATATAACAACTTACACGACCCATTATATTGCTTTTAAGTACTAATAGCGGATCTGGCACACGTCTCGCGTTAAAATTGACCAAAAATAAAAGAGGGAATGCCGCCAGCGTCCTAGGAACATTGCCGCCTGGCAACGATGATGGTTAATTGTTTTGATTTTTATTATAAATTTTTAATGGAATTATTTTTTACTTGCGGACCCGGCAACCGCTGTTTTGCCCGAACGTTAGCTTATTTATATCAAATTATAGCGCCATCTATTGGTCGCTTACGCCACCGAGCGTCCGCCGCCAGCCCGCTCTGCCGCCATATTTTAAATCTCTCACATCTTCTAAGTTATTCATTTTAATTATTTGTTGTTAAGGGCAATTTTGATCTGCACAAAATGTACAAAGTATATAGCGTATTTAAATGAATAAGGATTAATACGGTTTCCTTTAAAATAGTTTTGTAAGTAGTTTATTCTTTTTTGTGGAACATATAGATAAAAATGGTTCCCGTTAGTTATAATTAGGAGATAGAAATATGCCATCCCGGACTTTATTATAGATCTTTTTAAGATGTACAATACCGTAATACACTATTTTGTTCTAACTCATAAGGTTTAGTCAGCGCACGCGACTTAAGCGCACAAAAATACGTTTTTAACGACATCTCGTTACAAATCACTGATATTCTCGGCTTTTATCTTCACAACGGTCGGGACTTGTGACCCAGGTGTAGGTTTAGGAGCGCGCTCTTTATAGTGATCACTGACACTCACCTTCACTGCCAGTGTTCCCTCCCCAGCCTAGCCAAATCTGTGGATAGAAAGATATAAACATAGTATTGTTCATGTTGACTAACTTTTATACTCCGTCATTATACAATAGTCAAATTCAAATAAAGATAATTCGGCTTTGACTGACTTCGAATTTTCGTGACGTTACATCTAAAAAAATTAACAAAAAAATACCATCTTCAAATTGTCAGAACTGGATTAAATTGAAATAGAACCAAACGTGAAGCATCAACTTTCAAATAAAATACAATTAACAAAATCGGTTGATCCAGTCGAAAATTTCGGGGTAACAAACATAAAGAAAACCGTCAAAACGTCGGAAGTTCTCAACCACCTCCTTTTTTAATTCGATTTAAAAAATTCTGATGTATATAGAACCTCTTCCTTTTTTGAAGTCGGTGAAAAAAAAGCATTGTTATGGCAAATTTAAAATCCAAGGGACTTAAATACGTAATAAATCTTAGTGTTAAGTAAAAAGCAGCAATCTGTAGTGGAAACCTTAAAGTGGTCTAGGAGTTGATGGCGTTAAATGAATATAGATGTTGCTCGTCCGTGGATGCGAACTATTTTATAAATAATACACAATATACTTCTTTGTTGCCACATTTATCTCGACCGAACACTCCGGCCTGTTCGCGAGCCACTACGAACACTTAGAACTTCGCAAAAGTTTTAAAGATATACAAAAATATAATTCTATATATGTATATAGGTGAAGCAAACACTTTGGTACTATTTTATGAAAATTGCGGTAATGGAGAGGTAATGTGAAAAGGAGACCATCAGACTACGTTGGGAATCGGGCACTACAGCTTTCTGTCCCAGGTCGAAGATCCAGAGGTAGACCCAAAACAAGATCGAAAGATGCCTTCCAAGTCAGCCTGACCATTGTAGATATTGCCTGTATAGACACCTAAAAATCATATCAGTTAATTAATTTTATTTTTGAAATACACCAGCTGGTTTACTACACTTTGTGATATAATATTTGTTTTATGTTTCATATTAACGTCGTGGCGCTGGGAGAGTTGCATTTTATGTCGGTCCGTTGTTTACTCACTTTAATAGGAACTCCAGGATATAAGACGGCAATCCATCATAAAATTACTTACACTCCGCCCGACTTAGATTACCTATTATACGTACAATAGCTTCAACGAGCGATAGTTCTCACGGCCCATTTGCCAACTTGCCGCATAATCGGTTTGTTCCTCAAATGTTTTACAATCTTCTTAATCTCATTTTGGTAGTAGAGTTCCGCGCGGTGTTGCAACGTAATCTGATACGACCCTGTTTCTGGGTTGATCGCATTTACATATTCGTGTATTTGAACGACGACACGCACACACACGTACACGGTCTTTGTCTAAACTGATCACTATACTGTATCCTAGCGACCCGTCCAATCTTTCCTCGAATGCAATGTTCATGTGAACCTTCTTGAAGCATTCTATTTAATAATGGATATTCGTTGCGCGGCTTAAAAGGTCTACGTGTTCAAGAACGGGAAGCAGTTTTGTTTTAAATTATGAATGGATAATATTGCTCATTTTGTAACACTACAAAAGACGTAAGGGGTATAACTATTATCTCATCCAATATAACCTCAAGGTCTGGTTTACTAGGACAACTCATATCAGAAGCACAATATTTGTATTTCTTCAATAGACTTATAACATCCTTCCGTCCTTTAAGTGATAAGACACTATGAAAATACTGATAGTCTGTAAATGTTACTATGAACATCTTCTTCTTCCTAGCGTTATCGGTTAAGTACCAGGGTCCGCTTAGATTACAGAGGATGTGGTTGTGGGGTGAGTAAAGACAACCGATTACCATCTGACGTCATCCTCGGAACCCCCACGATCTCTATAACCTTACGAATAATATCACAAAGTGACATTAATCGGGTCCCACTGTTTTAAGTGCCCTTTGAAACACGGAGGATGTCGGATATCAAATATAAACCAGTGCTAGAGTGGGTCACTTATTATCTTTGTATTGTTATCGCTGCGGGTAGTAATAAAAAATATGACTTAAATAAAAGTTATCATTACATAGAAAGAAATTGGCCCTGAGTGTGTGTAGACAGGCTTATATTAGAAGGGTTCCGAATCTTCTCGAAGAGACTTCAACGAACATTTAAAAGAATTGGTTAAATTTGGTCCAGGCGTTGTTTAGTTATGCGCTTACCAACATATTTTGCGATTCATTTTTATATATATATAGATATAATGTTCTACGAGGCGTGTAATATTTCATAATACATTACTTTGCTAGGACGTCAGTGCTCTATACATGCGACCGTCATTTCAACACAATGAAAACTAAGACAAAAGATCCGAATGAATACCTTGATACATTGCTTTTTCTATTCTTTGCGCTTTCGTTTTAATTTAAGCCGAAACAGTAGTTTAGTTGGAGGAATTTTGATAGGAAATTCCTACATCACAGCTGGTCAGCGCAAACGGGAATAAAAGCGTGACAAGACACGCTTATATAGAAGGGTTCCGTATCTGATACGCTATAAACGTATTTGTTAAATAAGTTCAAAAGTTGTTGTCAGATTTCGTTCAAAATAATTTTCCTAATGAGTTTTTAGCATCTTCTTTCAACATGGAAAATATCAATTCTCTAATATTTCGAAATGCTAGAGGGGAGAGGGACCAGCTTAAGGGCAAACAGGCCGTGCTTCGGAAGGCACGTAAAACAGAGGGTCCCGATTAATGTAACTGAGTGATATTAGTCGATAACTTCAGACGGCATTGGTCATCTAAACTCGCCCCACAGCCACATCCTCTGCTATTTTAGCGGACCCTGGTACTAGACCTGGATAAGGCTAGAAAGACAAAGATGTAATTTACATATTACGAAAAATCGATTCTTGAACAGTAAACACACACACCTCGAGTCTGGGTGTATTATCTATATGTATGTATTTATATATTTCTAAAAAAATATATATTTGTGTATAACAGGCGGCTGTCACCTATAACACAGGCATTAAGTTGTCTACCTTAGACATGTAAGTTTACATTCTTTTCCTTTTCTGTTACCGTCTTATAAGTCGATAAACGCTGGCTGCACTCACGAAAAAGAACGACTCATTGTCACGTTCCGTCTGAGCCGAGCGTGCAAGCGAGAGCGCGGAATAAGCGATACGCGATCGGCCTAAGCGTTCGGCGTTATCACGTAAAATTATCACCTTAAACTGACTTTGCTGACAACTAATTTTTATTTTTTTGTACTAACAATACTTTTTTTTGGTATGTCTAATATTCTCGTTTCCCCTCTTGGTAAGCGTAAATTAAAAATTCAGAAGTGTGTGTTTGAACCGGGTACCATGCTTGATTTCAGTCCATCCTTTCTATCGTTGAGGTTATTGAGGCTCGTATTTCAATATATACGAGTATTTAAACTATTGTAATAAAATTTTGAACCTAAATTAACCCGAACATCGTATCATTTTGTTATCTCGTATCTTAATTTAAGAATGAGGTAATAGCAAGTTTAAAAGAGATTTTTGAAACGATTTTCTATTTACTTGGCTCGCTATATTTAAAGCATCCCAATACCAGTTGCCAATTTTTTTGTACACTCCTTGTTAATAATATCTCAATTTAAAATAGACGCCGAATCTTACGTACGGGACAAAGTCAAGACGTGCTTTCTAGCTGACACGCGCACTTTTGTCATAAACATCAAAAACACAATTTAATCTCTGTCTTCATTGTTAAACTGATGACCTGATACTACAATTATTTATTTCCAGGATTACATGGAAGACGTGAACGGTAAAGAGATATCGCTACAGTATGTAACCGTGAAGGTCCCGGGCCAGAAGCCGCGCGGGTCCAAGTCTATCATCACAACGGTTCCTGGGTACAACGGGTACACCAGTATGGATATACACGACAGCATCGGCGGGTTATCACTGGGTGAGTGCCAAATTAAAGGATGTCGCCAGCCAATGACTCAAAGGGGCGGGGGGGGGGGAGGGGCAGCTCACAATGCACTCGTACTACCAAGGACGAGGTTTTCTTGTACAGCAATTCTTAGTCAGGGAGGCATGCCACAGCGATCTTCTGGTGCCCTATTTCATGGATAATGAGGACCCCGCTAAGTTTTAGTGGGTATTGTAGCAGAGCTAGCTAGTTCCAAACTTCCGTTCGCAAATGCTCCAAGATCATGAGATTATTTGCGAACGGGGTAGTGCGTAAAAACATTTCTCAGCGATAAAAAAAAAAAGAAAAAGGAGAGCCACTCGCTAATGAGGTGGTCAGATTATATGACAGAGGTATACAAAATAAATCTTACACCATCACAAAGAAGGCTGTTAAGTATAGATGGAGTGGTTGATTGGTTGTCAATTTGAAGCTTGCATCAACACCAGGCTCGTGATCTTCAGTAATGAAAGAAGGACAGTAGAGAGAGACAAAGAAAGAGAGAGAGAGAGAGAGAGCGACAGAGAAAGAGGGAGAGGGAGGGAGAGAGAAAGAGGGAAAGAGAGAGTTTTTTCGCTTTCAAGCTATTGAGGTTTTTCAGTAAGGTATAAAAACGGCATAGTCTATAAACGAAAACAGGGAGGTTTTTCGGGTGAAAATATTGTCATTATGAAAGTAATGTAGGCGTTCGGCACTCGAGTGATAAAGGAGCACCTAATCTTCGTTGAAAGGAAAAAGTAAAAGGCGACGTCAAGTTAAGCCTCAAGGTAAGTAAATTAAAGAGAAAAACCCTTAATAAGTAAGGGAGGACAGATTTGGGTTAATTAACGCGCCTGAATGTAGGGGTGCCCTTTGATTTGAAAGTAAAATCTAAGGCCGTTAATTTTTAGATTTTGTTACCTTTAAGCAGTTCAAAATTTCGACTACTAGACGATGGAATTAAAAAAAAAATTGATTGAAGTTGTGAAGATTTTCATTTTCTTATTAAAATTATGCTTCACATAGTAACATTGTATATTTGTCACAAAACATATTCTTTTTTCTTAGTGAAAGGCAAGAGACAAAATGTATTTAAAGGCTATAAATCAAAATTTACAAGGTCCTTTGAAATCGTTTCAAAGAATAGAAATTAACAAGCCATAAATATAAGGTATAAGTGTTAGTATATAAAGTAGAATTCATTGTTGTTCGGATCTTAGTTCTTACGTCATTTTAATTCGAGCCCCTCTGTATCCGACCTTCGATCCAACCATCAAGCGAGAGCCTCTTAAGATTTACGTCATATTATTATGGTGGCAATACTGGAAGTCATTTAACACAGATTATAATGAACTGTTTACATGAAGATAAGTCAATACAAATTCTTTCATAATTTGAATTATAATTATTACTAACACTATGAATAACGATGAAGTTAAGATTTCGCAGACCGAAACACATCAGCTGTTCTTGCAAATAATTAATATTTACTTCGCGAACAAATAAGAAACTCTTCCCAAGTTTGATGTTAATGTCGAAGTACTCGGAAAGTAGATAACGTAAGTTGCAAATAATATTCAATGTTCGCTGACAGGTTAAGGGCGGCTTGCAAATGTCGTATATGGTACAAAATATGTATGCTAAAGACATTAACATAATGCTTTATAGAAAACATGAATATTCGTCACTTTTTCTAGTAATATAAACTATTTTTGAATAAAAAAAAATATTACTACATAAAAGAGATATGTACATATAGATTAAATCAAATAAATGTATTATTTGATTTAATCTATATGTACATATGTCTATATCGTTCTGTTTTTACATCCTCTATGAAAATATTTGCAGGATATCAAATGCCGTAAGGTTACGTGAAAAAAGTATAAATTTTCAAAAGCGCCCTAAGGTTACATTAGATATAATTTAATATGGTGGTTAAGTATTTTTCAATTTTCTAATTTTCCGCGCAATTTTTTTAATTTTTTCATTCATAAGAACCTTCTCTTTACAATATGACTGCTTATGAAATATGACTGAAAGGTAGTTTATAGGTAGTACACATCTGCTAACTAAAGATTTTTCAATATGGCCACATTAAGGAAGTCTAAGGGCCCTCTCACAATATTACCCTTAACAAGTCACGGCAAACAGCTACTTAAATATAAACGAATCTTAAAATAAAAGCTCGGCCATTGAACGCCTTCCGAAACACGGAGGAGATCGGATATCAACTATAAAACAGTGCTAGAATAGATCACCCATCTATCACCCGGTCGCAGCAAGAGCAACTTAACCTAGCAATCGACTCCAATGCCGACCACTGATTAGGCCACGACCTTCTCCTTTAATATTGTCAATGAATAATATGAAATATTTTTACGCCTGGCTTGACTGGTAAAATATGCAGATGTATTTATTCTCATATATATATATATTTTTCAAATACAGATTTCTGTCTTATTAAATTTTATGGCATTCATTTGATTTGTGCAACCGCTTCTAACTTCTGTTGGTCCTAAACTTTATATTAAGAAATTTTTAAGAAATATCTATCACTTTTTTATGAAGGCCATGCTATATGCAGTTTTATCCGTGTCTATAACCATATAAATGCAATATAAAATCGCATTATAACGTAATCATTGATAAGGCCCTCATCAGATGATAGTCCAATGTTGATAAACAATATCATGTTTTTTTTTTAAATGAAAAAGGAACAGATTTTCTATGGATCTAAATACGTCTAATATCTAAGGGGAGTAAGTTTCACAATCGCGCAGCACTAATAAGGTACAGGTATACTTTGTTCTCCGGTTCATGCGACAGAATAGGTTATTTGAAGATCAAACAAGGAAGGATAAAAATATACATCGCATCAGAAAAAACGAAACGCCTTGCAAGTTTATGTTTTGTAAGGATTATTGGATTAATGTGTATATTTAGGAATATATGTCGAAAGAAAATGTTTGGATTTTAGTAACGAGAAGTATATACATAATTTAAAATATTTTACTGTTCAGGTTAATGAACAGACGTTAAAAGAAACTTCACTTATCTTTACAAATTTTTTCAAAGTCGGTATCTATACTTCTATAATTAATATATAATTTATTTATATAATATATAAATTTTAATTTATTTATATAATATATAAATATTTATTTATATAATGATGTATTTAGTACTGATCGGCTGTTTATTATTATTTTATCTTCTATATACATACCCTCTTCAATAATCGATGAATTTCTACGAAATCATAATAGCCCTTTTCTAACTCAATAGTCAGTCAAAACTGTACTAACATGGTGTCCATGTTCGGTTATTCGTGAAGTGACTGCTTAGGTGAACAGTAAAGACGTCTAACTTTTTTTTAAATTTTCTATCACATACGTTCATCAGGGATAATGTAGGATTGTAATAGTGAAAGAATTGTTCAAATCAATCCAGTCGTATCGGTGCCAAACAAACCAACAAATCTTTCCTCTGTATAATTGATGTATAGACTTGGTAGAGATGCATATTTTCAAAAATCTTTCTATAGCAATATCTATATATAAATAGTAGTTCAAAAACCGCCCAAAACGGCGCTGGTCTACAGAAATGGTATTGTATGAGTGTAGGAATAGTATTTGAATTGGCCAACAACCTTCCAGAACAGCGCTGCATGGTATGAAGGTAGCAATGAATTGACCAATAACAACCTTTACAATTTACCATTATGCTAATGTGGCGCCCCCTTATTTACCTAACTCGACGGACACTTTTAATATACAGGGATGTTACTCCTTTATGTAGTCTCCATGGTTGTTTTATTGAAAAATGACAGACTAAATTTTATCTTATACTAATATACATATAATACTGGCGAGTTTATTTGTTTGCGTGAACGCGCAAATCTCAGGAACAACTGGTCCTATTTTAAAAATTCTTTCAGTGTTAGATAGCCCATTTATCGATATAGGCTATTGGCTATATACCATTACGCTAAAAATTTTCTCCTAATTTTACCCGGACCAAGTCCCGAGTAAAAACTAGTGTTCCATATACAGAGATGTTACTCCTTTATGTAGTCTCCGTGGTTGTTTGAAAAATGCCAGAGTAAATATTGTATAAGTATGGGTTTTAATCTCTTGCATACTATAGTGACACCTGCTATTCTACTCTTATCGCACGCACGTGTTTAAAAGTATTTTTCTTTATATCCATTTCACTACTTAATTGGGAAACGAATAGAAAGTGGAAAAATTGTTATATTATAATTACGTAATATTAAGTTGCATACTATATTCAATGTCAATTGGTCAACATGGCCGCGGAGTCGCTCATCAAGATCTATTAGTGAAAGAGGGGCGTGGAGAGATTTCTTCAGAGTTTGTAACGCGGAGTTCAGTGTAATACTTTCTAAAATTTTGATCACTTGTTGTTTGTTGTTTCTGAAGAGAAAATCTTACTCTGATACGATTATCATTAGCGTGAAACTTGGCCAGAAAAGAAAAACAAAGGTTTATAAAGTAGGTTGTTGCACCGAGCGTAAAGTGAGTTATTGATGCGCCAGTGTTATGTTGGTAGCTGAATGAATCATGGGAGTGTTTTTTTTTTTCAAATATTAGTCGCGTATAGTATAGTCGATTTTTATTTTCCATTATTTTTTGATCCTATGCATACGTTTTGTATGACACACTATTGTGTGACAGATGTTTAATGTCTTCTATTGAAGACATTAAACATCTGTAATGCAGTAATTAAATTTCACAGAACATTTTTGCATTGTTTTGGTTCTAAGTAGAAAAGGCGTCCCTTCTAATCAGTTATGTAGTGATTGATGATAACATTACTGTGTAATTGGTAGACAAGATATTTATTTAAATAAGCATTAATCGAATTGCAGAGAGTAAGCAATATGAGGATTCTAACTCGTAATGAAAAACGCGTGGCGCCTCGTCCCAACACAAATCAGGCTAGGGTTGTAAGAGACAAGAATGAAAGAAAGTAAAAGCGTTTTATTAAAAAAGTAACAAAAAGAATAATAATAATACAAAGTAAACAATAAAATAACAAAATTGAAAATAACTCACAGAAATAATTCTATGAAGAGCTCTCTGAGGAGGCAATGCAGTGATTTCTATGAATGATTTACTGTTGGATACCTTGCTGCGTATCGCCACATAAGCATTATGCTAATTTGCGCCCTTGGTTGCAAAAAAAACCATTCGCACACTAAATTAACAATCGAAGGAAACAGTACGATTGGTAAATCGGAAATATGTGTATATTGGATTCTTATTTTTTGCCAGGACGCTTTATAGCTCCCCAAACGATAAATGAATCTTACGTATATTTACGTCTGATTTTTAAATATTATGTTATTAAGACAACTATTACAAAGTTAAATTTTAATCAGTAACACAAATTAAAATGACTAAAAATTCCCCACAAAAAAACAAAAAAATTATTTATTTAATCATGACTGAATATTCTTTGTGCTAAATATAAGCGCATACGAATTATAGGCATTAATAATATATGCCTGCATTCCTAATTAAACAAGCAACATATTATTACAACGCATAAATTAATGTGTGTAGAAAGTTATCTCCCGGCAATTGTCTCCATAGTATATAAAAATTAAAGGAAGAAAACATGGTACATTTTCCCTACTCTACAGAAAAAGATGAACTCCTGTAAAAATGCAATAGCAATACTATAATGAGAAATATTGCTTTATACTATATTTATTTTGCAAAATAATTAGTTATGAGTATCATTCTGAGTATGGGTCATCCATAAAGGGTGTAGGGTATCACTAAAATGTGACATTGTGTGACAACGGACGGGACAAAAGATTTGTGACATCACATGTCAAAATAAAAATATTAAAAAAAATTCGATAAACGAAATTGAATTTTAAAAAAAAATCTCAAGAATCGTATCCTTTTCTTTTCATTAATCATAGAAAATGTATAAATTTAAAAATATGTCACATCAAGGGTTAAAAGTTTCGAAAATTTGAAAACCTGTGACAACAACAGGGGAAGGAATTAAAAAATCGTAAGATTCGGATGATACAATTTATAGATGACCCTTAACCCCCTTAAAGCTATAAATTGTTGAAGTATTACGTAACGCAATTTATGAAGATTTTAGACCCCCCTCCCCTCCATGTAACGTGCCGTAACACGAACCGTTACACTTAAATACCCTTGTTATTGTTTTAGTCGCATTTACGGTAAAACTAACTACAACAGAGAGCTTAGTGCGAGTTTTTCTAACTTTTACGCGTTGGTAAAGTTTACTTCAATTTATATGGAGATTGATCAGTGTTACAACATAGCCGGGGTGAATCCTCCGCCCAGTACATTTATGTATCTATGTAACGTATATTTGAGTTTATTTATTTTTTGTATTTACTAAGTTTATTTATATTATTAAGTATATTTATTAGGTACCCGGGCGTGAGAATTAAATTTGTAACATTATAATAAAATATATTTATTGGACAAAGTAAAAGAAGATATAATGTTACAAAAACATATTGCAGAATCAAATAGCTTAATATAATATATTGGTTGAGACTCAGATGCCTAAGCTAGGATGCCCTGTATTATAGGCATCAGCGAATATGGAGAGATAAACTTTCGTTTACACTATTAATAGTTCACGTAAAGGAATCGTTTGCCAAAATCCTCTTCAATTCCCATATAGACCCTGCTGATTACACTAAATTGCTTCTAAATAGTTTTCCAGTGAAATATCGCTGGCCATTTGTATCGAGGGCGTATTAACCGACTGATTGCAGCAGCGCGATGTGTTTGCGGGGTGGTTTGGCGGTGGGACCCGTGAAATTGATAGAGTTCTTGACAGCTCTAGTTAATTGCTGATATATGAGAAACATTATTCGTATTTCCTTAAATAATTATAAGATAATTATGCACTATGATAACTTTTGCCAAACTGCATACATTTTTGGAAGTTGTAGTTTGCTGAGCGATTTTCCGTCGTGGGAGGCTGAAATTTTTTTGTAAAATTTTCGAGCTATAACTGCTACATTACGGGATTTTGGAACATTTCTACGTTAATATTAACATGTATAAGGATTTCTGTATTGAAACAAAAAAATGACTGTGAAGCGGCTAGGGCGATCGGCGCGGAATGAGTGATATCCCGTTGGGGGAGTCTGACATTCCGCGCAAAACGTAACTCTGTTACGTTTACGTTATTATTATTTTTTTCAATACAGAAATCCTTGTATATTTGTGTATGTCTAATGTTAACATTAACGTCGAAAACCCCAAAATGCCCTATTTTTGGGTTTCTTAACTCAAAAAAATAAAAACAAAATGTCACCCTACCACGACGGAATGTGTTACAGGAAAAAGGAAATTGCCGGAAGCCCCGCGTCTGGTGTGGGGGCCATCCTTTGAATTGGTTTTTTAATCGTAAAGACTTTTTATTTATTACTGGTATTTAATTTGTTGCAATCTCTACAGTGCGGTTTAAAGAATTAAAAAGTGGCCAAGAGCGTGTTAAACCAGGCTCATATAGAAGGGTTCCATATCTGATACGCAATAAAGGTTAAGTAACTTTCCGATTTCGCTCAAAATAATGGTTCGAATGAGTTTCTAGCATGTCCCATCGACATGGAACATATAATAGTTTGAAAATCTTATGGGGGGGGGGGGCAATTTGCAGACAAACGGACAGACAGGGCTAAACTATAAGGGTTTCTTGTAGGAGTACCTTTAGAGGGATGATTTTCAGCAATAGCGCAAAGATTTAGGGATTGAACTGAAATCAGTTGAAAACCCGGTTCAAATTCCGACGCTGCTATATTATTGTACCCTAGCATAAATTTTTGAGCTTAATTGAGTATTAGACATACTGAGGAGTATTCCTTGAATGTATTTAATGAAAAGAAAATTTTTCTCATCCCACAAAAAGAACAAATTAGGAAGTATCGACTCGAATCGAATAATACGGCCTGTTTTTGACATTACGGACAAAAGTTTGCAATAATTTCAATTAAACAGATACGATACGAAATTTTTTACGTTTAAACATATGGAAAATCAGGCAGAAAACATTTTTCAATTGTATGTCTATCTCCCAAACACGGTCGACATCCAACATAACTTATGAAAACAAAAAGTATTTTAAATAAATTAATTTTAAATAAAAGGAAAGTTCGCCTTCAAAAAACACCATGGAACTAAAAAGCAAAAAATAATTGGTACTTGCATAAAATTTGCTTGATATGATGAAGTTCTTACCGAGCCAAATAGGTACAGCCAGCTACACCCTGCGCTTTTTAATAAATATATACCGTTCCTAAGGTAGACAACTTAATGCCTGTGTTATAGGTAACAGCCGCCTGTTATACACAAATATATGTTTTTTGTAACAACGCGCGTGCGGCCCAGGACATCTAAGGGCATCACAGACCTGTTATTGCTCAATCTCGTGCGCCTTTTCGCGGCAGTGTGACCGTTTTTGAATTCAAACCTTGACAACGTTATAAAAAAAGGCTTAAACGTCCAGCTGTGTTATATTTTTAGTTAAATCTTATTGGTGACTAGCTGTTTCCTGTAACTTTGTCCGCGTAAAATTGCCCTAATGAAAAATTCTTTCTTAGCGAATGTGCTACTGCTAAATTTGTCTTTGTACATTCCGCAATTTGCGAGATACTATTCGCTTTTATAAATATATTGATTACGAATTTCTTATTCATATTATAAATGCATATATAGACTAGAGTTTGTTATTCTAATGCCAAAAAACGACTGGATAGATTAGAATAAAATTTAGTATACGGGTAACTCATTCCTAAATTAACACATAATAAGTATTTCAAGGTAGAAATCCAGTTCTGATCAGTACTGTATTAAACATGTATATGTCTAGATGCCTGTTAGGCTTCAGTCGTGGTCGAACTTTGAACCATATGACGTCATTTGGTTCAGGTCATGCATCTATTTCCGGTTTAGTCATGCATCCAATTAAGGAAATAGGAGTGTATACCCAAGACCGTTTTTGGACATTCTGGTGTCTCTCTTTGATCACTTTAGAATTTTTATATAAATTGTAATTATGTGAACCCAAATATGTACGTTAGCTTTTAGTATGTTTTCAAAATAATGTATTATATTATTTACAAGGTCTGAATTCGTTACTGATTTGAATTGACTTTGACTTTTCTACATAAACGTAGCGGAGTATATAAGCGAGTACGTTTTCTTAAATATTTAAAAAAAAAACGGTCACACTGGTTCGCGGGCGCCGCGGGCCGGGGGTAGCTAGGTCACCCCCGACCCGCGACACCCCCGCGCACGCCTTTTATGCAACCGCCTCTTCAGCGTATTGGTTAACTTATTGTGTCCATCTGTATAGCATCTCGTGCCACATACTCCTCGGCCTGCAGTGGTCTTCAGCGGCCATGTGCGTTACCCAGTGAACCGCTCTCGTGCTACAGCTTCTTATAAGCTGTTAACAATTACTGTTTGCCTTTTAATTACCGGGGATCTGTTGAGTGATTAGGTTATTTAATGGTTGTAATCAATTAGACCCAAAAGATTAGTAACATAATGTAGAAACTTATCTGTATATACAAGTGAATGATCAAGCAACACGAAAACAATCAAATAAAATGATAAAATTTGGCAGTTCATAGTTAGAACCCATCCACTAAGAAAGAATTTTTCCATAGGGCCAGATTAAAGAGACGTAAGGGCTCTCGTAATTTTACGTGGACGAAGTCGCGGGAAACAGCTAGTACAACTATATATACATCAAGGTATTACTCACTGTTCAACTGAGAACTCAGTGTTCATAGAACGTGAAGTGAAAAGCGCGTGATACCTGAACATCAAAGTGTATGAACGAGTGAGCTGTTCAGGCGAATGATTCGCTTGAAACTGACCGGCGTGATGCGTGTGCGTTGAGCGGTGGACCGTTGTTAATACGTTACATGCCTTTCTAAGCCTTTAACGATTGCCGCTCTATTGAGGACATTTCTGCTCTCCTCTATCATTGGCATTTGCTGGGTACCCGGTCACGTTACTGGTTTAGGTCTGTTCGATAGTAAGTACGGTTATTACGGTCAGGAATTTGATGTTTATGCAACGAACAGTTTCCAGCGAGTTATTTTGCTTTTTTTTTTTTGTTATATCACACTATAGGGCGATTTTAAAACGCTAACAATTATTCTACAATTTAAAACTAGCTTAAATAAATTTGTAGTACTATACAGTGTGATACCTCAAAAAGGTGTCTCCTCAGTGTTTTGTTAGAAGTGATTACATGTTCTCACTTTCAAAACTGATTTTGGATTTTCTTTAATTTTTTTTTATTAGCCTATACTGTCCCACTGCTGGGCAAAGACCTCCCCCTTTTCTACCCACACCTTCCTTTCCTGACCCACCTGAATCCATTTCTTTCCCGCAAAGGCGTCCAAGTCGTCTCGCCACCTCTTCACGTTGTCATTGCCCCACTCCACCCCAGCAGTTAAGAGGGCACCGCTGAGCCATCTGGAGGGTAAAAATGCGATTAGAAGGTGCACGCCAAATTTCAATTTATTCACTTTTATTTTCGCTTTACATTCATTGTTCTCTTTCTACTTTATGTAAAAAACCCCGTTTTATAGATATTTCTTCTTCCTTGCGTTATCCGGATTAAATACCAGAGTCCGCTTACATTGCAGAGGATGTGGCTGTGGGGCGAGTTAAGATGACCGATTGCCATCAGACGTCATCCTCGGAGAACCCCCACTATCTCTACAACCTTACGACTAATATCACAAAGTGACCTTAATCGGGTCCCACTGTTTTACGTGCCTTCCGAAACACGGAGGAGATCTGATATAAATTATAAACCACTGCTAGAATGGGTCACCCATCTATCACCCGGTCACAGGAAAGCTGCTTAAGCTAGCGATCTCAAATGCCAACCACTGATTAGGCCACGACCTCCAAGTAAGTAACTCGTACTTTACATAAATTACTCTTTAAAAGAAAATATTTTTTATTTAAGTATATAAAAATTTAACAAACGACTTGAAAATATTTTCTGTTACTATAATAAATATAGCATAAAAAAGTTTCACTTTTGAATATTAATTGACTTCATCATCATCACCATCACCATCATCATCACCACCATCATTATGTCTCTATTATTTTTAGAACTCCTTAAATGTACAAATATATATATATATGTATAAACGTAAAATTTATAAATATACAAATATATGTACACTAGATCTCGTAGAAGCGGTCGGACGCCAATTTCCTTACTAAATTTTTTTGGCCACTTCCTCAGTTCAATCACTTAAAAACGATAGTTTTTAAGTGATTGAACTAGACAGATATGTCTATTTACAGTCATTATTTTAATATAATTAATTTTGTATATATTGGAGTATCTTCACATATTATAAATAAATAAATATATAGGACTATATGACACACGGACGTCTGTTCCTAAGGTAGACAACTTAATGCCTGTATTATGGAGTGCGCCAGCTTCTTGTGGCAGTAAAGGCCGGTCACCTTAAGTCCCCCCCAGCCATATCCCCTGCAGTCTAAGCGTGCCTAGCACTGGCCAGGACCACGCTGGGCAGGAGACACATACCTCTTTGGAGTGCGCCAGCTTCTTGTGGCAGTAGAGGCCGCTCTCGCTGACGAAGCTGTGTCCGCACAGCGCGCAGATGTTCGTGGACGGGTGCTTGAGGCGGATGTGCGTCAACCGCGTGGACGCCTTGCTGCGGACGGACGGACAGACAGAAAATTCAAATGTAATTAAACTCATTTTTGTAATACCGGAGCCAGACATAGCTCAAAGTATTTGTACATTTTTGACCTTTAAGTCTACAAAGTTCTACAAAACTTTTTTAAGTTACACAAAGTCCCTGGCCACACTACATGAACATTGAAATGATCATTCACATGAAGCTATATCTCTAGCTCCGGTATAAGAATTATTTTTAAAAGAGTGGCTAACGAGTTTCTTGCTGATTGTTCTCGTAGCCAGGCTTTTCCGGATCGGTGGTCATAGAATAAAACATCATTTGATTTGATTTAAGTTGGCAAATGAGCATAGTGACAAGACAGAAGGCAGGACTTTTATTGGTTAAAAGGAAAATCGTAGGCTATTTTGCTTTTAGAAAAGTAATTAGGGTTCCCCGCAAAATCAAAAGCCTCAAAATTTTACAATTCTTTCCTCTCTATGACTCTATGATAGAACTTACTTTTTAGCTGAAAAACAAGAAAACTCATTTTTTCACCTTTAACCTTCAATATCTAAAGCCGCAATAATTGTGGCTTTTGAGACAACATTTGTAAAACTAAAATAAAAATCAATGCAAAAAATCAGCTGGTCATGTTCGATTCCTTTGTCAAAAGCTCAGATGACTGGGATGCTTAGATGAATGGTATGCTTAGATGACTGGGATGCTTAAATGAATGGGACCCTATTAAATTTAAAGAAGGAGGTGCTGCTATATTAGAAGATAATAATAAAAATCACCACAATCTTATTGAAGGCTCATCTCCTGCAATAACTTGCCATCTGGAGTTGTCTTTGGTACAATCTCCCAGAAGATCAATAGCAATTTTTTTATGCATCTGCGAAAAACATAAAACTGTCGTTAGGGAAGTCGTGTCAGTAACTAACACTTACAAGATTCTTCTACCTAGCGTTATCCCGGTATAGTACCAGGGTCTACTTAAATTGCAGAGGATGTGGCTGTGGGGCAAGTTAAGAGAACATAAATAAAGTAAAAATAAACAAAAATAAAGAAAGAACTAGAGAAACAGTTGGTAAAAAGCGATTTAAAACTATTCATAAGAGTGTTTTAACATAATATTCCTGCCTATATCAAAACGCGAAAAGGTTACCAGCTCTGCATAGGCCAAAGAAACGTGGCGCCGATTTTCAGCTGCCACCTGAATAGTGACGTCACGCTTAGAATATGGCTTATGTAACTATTTTTTTAGAAACATTTGAATTTCTAACAAAAAATATTTCAAAATATGGAATAAATATACATGTGTGGTTCATATGTTTAAACATATGTACTTACATCACTCATGTTTGGTTTAAATAACGATTTAGAATCAATTACAGAAACTTCGATTTTTGCATTAGATAAATGTAATCTTATGGAAAACCTTTAATTTTTTATAAATAAATTTGAATTTTTTAACATAGAAATCGGTCTTAAAATTATTTTTAAAATATTTTATAGTTAAAACTAATTTTTCTACAAGATTTAAACAGCCCATATGGCTCATAATTTTTTTCTTAAAAGCTACCGTTGGTTTCTGAAACATATCCAAAATTTGAACGACAATCGATTCACGAGTTTTTAAAAAGAAAAAGAAAATTTCGATTTTTTTTTTGATTTATTCCAAAAACGGTAACAAATAGAGACCTCAAATTTACAGTAAAAATGTACTTTACCCTAAAAAGATGAACTAAATATATTTGTGGGGCCTCTTCCCATGATTTTGTGCTAAACCTTCTGTCTATCTTTTGTATAGTATTCCAATGGCATTTGCCGAGAGACGGCTTTCGGATAAAAGTCTGTATCCGCGCCAGGTTATGTGGAAATTCCTTGACTCTCACATCGCAAAGTATACATATTAAATGGTTCCTAATGACTCTGTTGCTTTTCTCATAGAATTTGGCTCATAATTTCTGTTAGATGATTAGGCAGTTCTCTTTCAGCTGAGGTCAAGGCTAGGGGCGCAAACTTCGGAAGAAACCAGATTTTATCAGTCATTAACGTATGCTGCTCATACCTAACGTATCATGATGGACAAAATATATTAGTGGAGTGCCGTTAGACTTTTAAATAGGAATCCAGGGACTGTCAATGAATCTGTATATAAACTTTTGAAACAAATACTATTTAATGATACATACTAAAACCTCAAAAAATAAATATAGGCTAATTAAATAATTTAAAATTATGTTTTAAATTAAACATGTTTTTTATCTTCGATAAGGGCGCGGATGCTGTATAAATTTGTTCGTCTAGCTCATTGAAAAATTCACTGTTAGATTTTTTTCTAACGTAAATAAATTACTTGAAATGTTGAAAAAAACACTATATTTTTTTTATGTTTAATTAATATTAATTAGTAACGTTATCGTGTAAGGTGGTCGTTTCAGCCACCGCATCGCAATACCGAAATTGAGGCGCGGAGGCCGTTTTTCAGTATTAAAATACAACTATGAATAATGAAAATAGAGTATTAAGAGATTGGATTTTCTGTTAGAAAATATTCTCTTCTTTTTGAATCGCTTTTCAGATTTGAAAAATCTAAAATACTTTTTGAAGTATAATTAAAAAATCAAAACTCTTTTTCTAACTGTTTGTAAGTAAATTCGCGTAAAATTTTTTCGGTGTTGTCAACATCAGTGTACAACAACAACTGTGTAGTGTTCAAATTATGTGGTGTAGCTTTCGGGTTGCAGCATTACACCGATTTTCCCTCGTATTCATTCGCGGATTAAAGCAATGTAGTTCAGTTTCTCATGCATAAAATTTCAATTTCAACATCAAAAATTAAAAAAATGATTGTAATAAGAAAAAAATGGAGAGAAAGTGATGGTGTTGTTGTCGCGTTTCGTTCGGTTTGTGAGACTTCCCGGTGGCCTAAACTCGTCATTAAGGGCCAGCAGTGCATCTGCTGGCCTTTGTGCAGATGTCCATGGGCGCCGGTAGGCACTTCGGTGCATGCTGCCTGCTTCTCTGCCCCCTTGTAACATAAAAAAAAAAAAAAAAAAAAAATTGACACTAGCTGATTCCTGCGACTTAGTTCGCGTAAACTTGCGACATCTCTTACACTTCTTTACCTAGCCCCATAGAAAAATCGTTTTTAGCGGATGTCTACTAATTTTAATCTACCTCCTTGCCAAGTTTTATCTTTGTACGTCCCATAGTTTTAGAGATTTCGCGGTAGGTGACCATTCGCTTTTATATACTCTATAGATAGGTATACTTTTCAAAGGATTTTTTCCAGTTTTAGCTTTGGATTTTCTAACCTAGCTTTTATCAGCAGATACGCTTTTTCTTGTAATTAATTGTTTTTAGACAAAGTACTCTGTTTCTTTCAATTTATATGTTAATTTTACTATATGATATTTTCTCTAACTCTATACTCTCTACATATGACATGAAGATAGAGTTTGTGCCCCTTGTATTCAACATCAGTGACAAATTGCACGCGATCAAACGCGTCAATTAACGCTTGAAGCGTCATAGAACAAAGGATTGCCAATTTGTCAAATAGGCTTATACGTTCATGTTAAGGTGAAAAATGTGTACAGTTAAGGTAAATCAAGCGATGCACAATCTATACTTATATAATTGATAGAATCAGGCGTTACTTTGCGGAAATCCATGACATGCATGAGAAGCTAAACTACTTTGCTTTAGTCCGCGAATGAATACGAGGGAAAATCGGTGTAATGCTGCAACCCGAAAGCTACACCAACGAATCCGCCACCAAAGCACAGCACTGCACTGACTTTCCGATGTGCCTCAACGCACGTAAAGTCAATTTACGAATAACCTTTGTAGAGTCTGTCTCCTGATGATGCTTCGGTGTCGAAGCGAAACGTGCGTTGAGGCACATCGTTACGTCTAGTGATGGTGTTGTTGTCGCGTTTCGTTCGGTTTGTGAGACTTCCCGGTGGCCTAAACTCGTCATTAAAGGTCGTCTGCCCCTTTGTAACATAAAAAAAAAAACCTCTGTGGAAAATTCCAAGAAGAAATTTGGCAGAGAGGTAGTTTGTAGTCAGTAGACATTTAAGAACTGATTTTTCTAAGCGAATCATAATGTTTTTAACTAATATTTTACAAGTACTTTTGAATTTATAAGTTAATGTATCTCATCTGAATGCGATGATAACTAACACGTTGTGCCATCTAGTTTAGACTTATGAAGCTAGCTTCAGTATTTTTGACGTTATAACGACGTTAAGAACGCGTGCTGCACGCACGAATAAGTGTCACGTTCCGGCTGAGCCAATCGTGCAAGCGAGAGCGTGGAACAAGCGATAGACAGACAGGATCGGCCTAAGCGTTCGGTGTTATCACGTTAAATTATCGTCCGAAAACCGACTTTACCGACAAATAATGTTTTTTTTCATTGTCATAGGTGCGACAAGAATGCGGCCCGCCATCAACCTTGGATACGCCCAACGAATCATCTCTCCGATCTCCGCCAGTGGCCACAAGACGTGACGCCCTCCGCGCGCCACCGCCCGACACAGAGCTCCTTCAGTTCGCAGCAACACTAGCAGCCAGCAAGAAACTATTTGCCACTCTTTCGGATAGACTTTGCGATGAGCCAGACTTTGCAAACGAGGGCAACGAGCAGTGCTGGAACGGAGAGACTATTGGAGAGTGAGTAGTAAAATTACTTAGAGGAATCTGAGGGGTCAAGGTCAAATTACGTCACAAGTTAAAGGGAAGGGGCGGTATCACAAAATTGTGACATTGTGTGTCAATGGAAAATGGGGATCAGAAGCCGTATGACGACACATGTCAATTTTTGTCTTTTATTAATGTACTAATTAAATAATTCAAAGAAACTGCTGTTATCTTGATTTGACGTTGGACGAATGGAGAGAGGCTGTCGGAAATGTGACAATCCGAGACATGGACGTAGATAAACTAGTCTTATCTAAATCGAAGTAAAAGGATAATTCGAACCTAGATCCTCCTGGAGACGTGCACTATATGTCATTTTCTTACTTAGGTATGCCATAGGGTCAATTTTTAATTGACAATTTACCAAGTTACACATTGACTCAGTATAGCTACTGAACGGATCAACTAGCAAACACAGATGCTCTAAATTGAACTTGGGAGTTTCAATTATCATAATACTGCGGATTAGCGTAAGCTCTCTCGAATCAGACGGGTCTATTTTTTTCATACAGAGGCACTGTTGTTTGTGAAAAGACAGAGCCTCAATAGATCAACGGTAGATGAACTGAAACCTGTAAGATATTCGATTCAAAACCCGACGCCTCTTGGTTATTGTAGTACCTAATATAAGCATAGCTGGACGGGAAACAACATAGGAATACTCAGAACTGGAAATTCCTCCCCCATCCTCTCGATATTAGAAATCTGTATATGCAGTTGCCAGTTTCTGCATTTTCGAACACATACGATTCAAATTTTTTTTGTACATTATTTTGATCAAGGCGATAAGTCACCTAGGTCATGTTTGTGAGGCTATAACAATCAATACCATACTGAGAGGCCGTTTGATTAAGTGAAACCAATTAACATCCTCACGTTCCTGACGTGTTCAATCGTGTGTACACAACCTTATACTGTTTGCATACGAGACGTGGTTACGTGCTAGTTAACAATATTATCCTGGTGATCTATGCAAACAAGTGATATCTACTTTTGAAAATTGACGATATTTCTTGCTAAAAGTATTATCAAAGTGAAAGTTGCTCATATATAGAGGGTGTGGCACGGGTAATTCTTTATTTTAAACAATTAGGTTTGAAATCACCGCAGTATTGAAATATCCTTAATAATACTGTGTTTTGTTCACATTTCATGACCAGGATCTAACCCCCGTAAGATCCCCAATTTCAATGTTACAGTAGGCTTACTTGATACAGTAGTCCAATGGCTAATATAGCATAAATTATACCTAAATTACCAAAAGTTTCTCAAAAGCTCTTCCCAATAAGACCATTGACTGAGACAACCAACGGGACAAAGTCCGTTGATTCAACATTCCACATGGCAGTAATCCGTAAATTATGCCATACTTTGAAAAGGGGGAGAGAGAGGAGTACGGTGTCACCAAAACATAACAATGCGTGACTACGGTCAGGGGGCCAAAAGCTTTGTGACATTTCATGCCCAAATTAAAAACATTAAAAAAAAAAGTTAAACTGCTGTTTTGTTTTAAATTATTCTTACTTAATACATACATGCATAGAAATGAAAAATATTTGACATAACACCAAGGGGAGAAGGAGTCAAAAAAAAAAATATAGTAAAATATCTATTATTATAACAATGATAACTCACTGGTTCTTACTGTGTGACCTCATGTGGTTGACCAAAGATGTAGAATTGGGAAAAGTTGCCTTGCACACATTGCACTTGTGTCGGTTCTGATGGGACTTGTGGTTGGTCTGACTGGGAGGCTTTGTATTGGGGCTCTTCAGTGACGAGTTAATATACTTTGGCGGCAACGGTTTCACCACTATCCTGTCCCAAAAATTAAACAACATTTATAATACTATTTCTATAGGTAGGTATTCAGATTAACTATTACCGGTTAGAGATCCCTTAATAAAGAGCCTCGAGCATTGGTAGCTCCACGATGGAAAACCGATGTGTATATACAGGCCTTTTTTGTCACTGCTTTTTTGGGGGCACTCTTGGAATATAGTAACTCAACAATTTCTTGTATTATGATAAATGTGTAAAAAAACTTTAACCGACTGGACAGAGTACTACGCCAACATTTAATTTGGAATTTCTTTCGTTTTTTTAGTTTTTTCTAGAAATAATTCGATATTTTCGAATTCCTGGGGGGCACTGCGCACACCCGCATGCCTCAACAAAAAACTCCTGTATATAAGTATTTTTCAAAACGGATAGACTAATCCCGATGAAATTTTAAAGGGCATGTTTAAGTTACTCCAACACGCGGAGTGATCTTATAAAATTTGATAGAGATCGCATCAAAACTGTCGCGGACTTTTATTTAGACATTTTAAAGACGAACAATTCTGTCATACATGATTTTTGCGAAACTTTAACCGTTTACGCAACGCACGCAGCAATACACTCAAAAGGGGAAAAAACCCCGATTTTGAAACATTCTTCATTGGTGCTCCGCTCATATTAGTCTTAGCGTGATGATATATAGCCTATAGCCTTCCTCGATAAATGGGCTATCTAACTCTGAAAGAATTTTTTAAATCGGACCAATAGTTCCTGAGATAAGCGCATTCAAGTAAACAAACAAACAAACTCTGCGACTTTTAATATTTAAAATTGAATTATATGTTTGTAACTTTGAAATTATTTCTTTCACGCGTTTTTTGCACGTGACTATATGTACGATACCATTAACAAAAACCTTAGTTCAAAATTGTTTGTCTGTCCGGCACAGACACACTGTGTGTTTGTTCCGGGTAATTTCCGAAATGGCTGGACCGATTTGGATGGGACTTTCACTGGTAGATAGCTTATTCTACAAGGAATAACACAAACACTACCACCTAATTAGGTTTTATGTTTAGGCTTCTAGCTAAATAACTTAGGTTCCGCACAAAAAAATTAACAAAATCACTGAATTCACGCGTACGAAGTCGCGGAGTACAGCAATTATATAAATAATTTTACAACCATTCGAAGTTTTTTTCTTCGGTTCCGTACAATTATGATCGTAATTATTTTAATTATATTAAGTGATATGTGATTTCAAAACAATAGGAAGAATTTTACGATATGAAAAAAAATCAATTTCATGTCTAATTGGAAAATTAACCATGCATGTCTATTAATTAGTAATTACATTCTTGCTTAATTTCATCTTTGTATGTCCAAAGGTTTTTACCTATCGTTTTTAAATATGCGTGAAGTTGCGTCAATGCTGTCACGTCAAGTGATAGTATTGCTGTCGCGTTTCGTTCGGTTTGTGGGACTTCCCGGTGGCCTAAACTCGTTATTAAAGGCCGGCAACGTATCTGCTAGCATTCTGGTCTTGCAGATGTCCATCGAAATCTCTCGACGAAATATTTCGCCCTAGTTGGTTAAAAAGTTTTGCGAACATTTCATAGATGGCGTTACTTGCGTATTAACTCGCACTTAAGTAATTCTATTCTTTAACATCTTAAGGTCAGTATAAGTAATTGTTGTTTAGTAAAATGGTCTTGGTTCATTTGGAATGAAAGGTTCATTTGAAATACTAGCAAGCTACTTGAGTGAGGCAGCACGTATACGTCAATGAAATCAGTTAAAATCAGAACAAGTGTAGAGTATCATGTGACCGGAAGTGTAATTTAACGTCCGGTCTATCTGATAACGTTATTGTTTAGGGTTCCGTCCCTCAAAAGGAACTCCTTATACTTTATAGGTTCACTTCGTTGTCCGTCTGTCTATCTGTCAAGAACCCTTTTCTTAGGAAAGCGTTGAAAATTTAAATTAATACCAAAAACTGATATCTACGCTGCCTTGCAGCTGTGAAAATATGGCCGTTTATTTTACATTTCCCATAGATTTGTAAAGAGAACCAAAACCTATTGGGTACTATCCGTTGGCCTAGACTCATTTAATTTGGCAGGACCCTACATCTTGTAGCAAAAGTAAGTAAAAAAGTGCGAAAACTGTAAATTTGTTTATACATCAAAAAAAAAAAAATTGCGGTGACTTTGTCAAATTAAAAGAAAATCTTATAAAAGTATCAATATTAAAATAACCTTGTAAAGTATTACATGACTTTTAGGTACTTGTTTATAAACGATCCAATTGAATATTTCGCTTTAAATTTCCACGGATACATAAAGGATTCTTTGGGTTTTTTGGGGCAATATTATTGATCCTTGCATCGTTATAGGATATGACTAATGGGCCTTTCCCGGTTTCGATTGCAAAACTCAACAAGTTGAATGCAAACAACTTAGTTAACGGTATAACCGTTTTGATAGTTAAACGATATTATAGGAATGATTTTTTTTTTACATAGGGAAACCCGGCACGGGTACCGATCCGCCACAAGGACCGACGGTGGGTTACGTCGGACTCCAACCGATTTGAAAAATTATTTCAGTGTTAGATAGCCCATTTATCGAGAAAGGTTATAGGCTATATATCATTACGCTAAAATTGAATCTATTTCTCACCTAATTTTACGCGGACGAAGTCGTGGATAACAACTAGTCTGTTATAACAGAATGTAAAAGTATCATCAGGCTAAACATGAACATTTTTTTTTTAAATTAATGAAGTGGAATGTGGATGGAACCGTGGGCACAGATAGTATATTAAAAAGTGTAGATTTAAATAACTACAAAAGTGATACCCAAACATCTCGACATTCGCATCTCTGCGCGGACGACTTTTAATTATTACTACTTATTATTAGTTTTAATCAAAAAGCTATTCATGTCCAAGAAGACACTACTATCGACCGTGAACCATGTGATGTTGATGGGTTGCCAAGTTGCGTCCGACGTTTCCTGTTTACCGCTATCGAACTACGCGTTTGCATTGCGGGCTCAAGATTAGATGTAACAGAGCCCTATATGTGTTTCCTCATGGGTCTCAACATCCGCTTGCTATCCTATTTCTACCTATATCACTTTTTTAGGGTTCCGTAGTACTAAAAGGAACGCTTATAGTTTCGCTCCGTCCGTCCGTTTGTCTGCCCGTAAGGTGACCCCCCTAGCATTTTCAAACTATTCAACGTAAGGATTTGAAATTTTTCATGTTAGAACATATTAAAAACTCATTGGGAAAATTATTTTGAACGAAATCGGACAATAACTTTTGATGTTATATAACAAATACGTTTATCGCGTATCAGATACGGAACCCTTCCATATAAGAATGTCGTGACACGCTCTTGGATTTTTTTTATCTGTAGATAACCTCGATGCTCTGCAATTGAAATTACCAATTTTAGTGGTCCTGGCCTAATCAGTGGCATATGCTATAATAAGTTGCTCTTTCTGCGACCGACTGATGGATGCTTGACCCATTCTAGTACCGGTTGCGCGTGCGCAATACAGGATATGTCAACTGCGCATGCGCAGATTATAATATAAAAGTCAGCGCATCTTTAACTTACAAATAACCTCATAAATATCAAAGACAAAAAAACAATGTATCAGAAATTGATAACTTTCAAATACTACTTTTTTATGTCTATATATACCACTTTTTTCGCTCTCTGATGGTGTCTCCTTCTTTACGTTTTTTCTGATGATCTCTCTTTCTTCGTGTTTTATGTTTCTCTCTATATGTTTTCTTACTATCTCTATATGATTTTTTCTAAATGCACATGATTGTGTATATTATTATAGGTTACCTGTAACGTGAAGTGATTAAAAAAATTTGGACTATTTGTCACCATATTGAGGTACTAATTTAACACACTAACGGGCCACTTCCATTTTAACTAAAGAATAAGGGTTCCACTCAAACAAATTCGAAATTGAAAATTATCATTTATTTCAATGCGAACTAAGTCGCGGGTAGTGTTAAGTTTAAATAAAAATCAATGTTTTTAGTACGATCATCAGTGGCTGGACAAAACTCGTTAGTGAATAACAGCTTCCTGCCATTTTATATAATATGGTCATGAATATTAAATATGAAATCGTTACAAAGATAATTATTACTGGTAAAATTAATAAATAACGACGTTGGTTTTTAAAATAACCATCAAATTGGAATCCTTGTAAAAGTAGGGTAGGCAGAAAAAAATATTTTTTTTATTTTATTAGCCTGTTGTGTCCCACCTCTGGGCAGAGGCCTCCCCTTCTTGATCCACCTTCCTCTTTCCTGGGCCAATCTCGTCCATAACTTGCCCGCAATGAAAAAATATAGCATACTTTATTTATTAATGTAGAATTTAAGTTCTATTGCATTCTAAATTTTCGTTTTCCTATATATTACTATATTTCTGATAATAATGTCTATGAATAATTCCGTGATATTTAGTTGAGTAGTTAATGCGTAACAGCATAATCAATAAACGCGGAAAACTACATTATTTATATGGACATATTATTTATATTTTAGGCCTTCAGGTGTTGGGATTTGAATCAAACATATTAAGAGATAAACAAACTCGATTTTAATCCAACCCT
Organism: Charaxes varanes; assembly: GCA_024363005.1. NCBI lineage: Eukaryota > Metazoa > Arthropoda > Insecta > Lepidoptera > Nymphalidae > Charaxes > Charaxes varanes. The sequence continues at coordinate 11,687,343 of JANCMC010004801.1, forward strand.
TCCACCTGGGGTACAGCTAAAAGAACGCTTTACAACTGAAATAGAGAAAGTATGACAACAACCACCCGTATACGCTTTACTATTGAACACTGTGGCAAAGCGTATACATGACGAAGGTAAAAATATTCGTAGTGAAACGTTACAATGTCTTTGTACAAAGAATTGGAGTTTTGTAAAATTTAAAGAAGCATGCAAAGTAAAGATTTGTAGCCGAATTTCAACGACCTCTAGTTGTGTGCATAAGCCATGAAGGTGGCGGTGATATTTAAATTCATATTCCATAACTTAACTTTTTATTCACAATATACTCTTCGATAAAAACTTTCTATACTCTTTGAAAAATACATTTCAAAATGGCCGCCACGGATGATTTGACAAATTGTCACTAATTTAAAAATGGAATCTTACCGCAATGAACTTGGTAGCTGATTTGTAAAAACAATATTAATAGGAATACTAACACACGAAACTCGTTCATAATGATATCACGGTTGCACTGACCGCGTGAACACGCAGGCGTATTGATTTAAGTCACTTAACGGTATACGCGGATCCCCTACTACTGGTTTTATTATCATTTTAATATTTATTTACTAATGACAATTCTTAGTGCGTAACAAATATTGTTTATTCTATTATTCGTGTTTTAAGCATCCGTTGTATTACCACAAGAAACCTTATAGTTTCGGTCTGTCCGTCCGTTTGTCCGACATAACTACTATAATTGAGAAAATAAATGCGTGAATTACAGTTCTGGCCCGTTGGCGCAGTGGGCAGTGACCCTGCCTTCTGCCCCAGGGGTCGTGGGTTCCATTCCCACCTCGAGTCTGGGTGTATTATCCATATGTATATAATTATATATTTCTAAAAAAAAATATTTTGAATAACAGGCAGCTGTTACCTATAACACAGGCATTAAGTTATCTACCTTATATATTTATTTACAGTTATGTACTGCATATAGATTTTCTTTCTGACATCTTACAATAATAATAATTTTATATTTTGGGGGTAGCTCCCATACATGTGTAGTGAAGCTGATTTTTTTTCATTCAATTCCATCCGCTGGGGTATCATTGGATAATTCTTTGAAAATAAAGGCGAGGTTGCACAGCTTTTTTTATTATGAGTACCATTTTCGAATAATAGGTCCTCAGTACCATTTTTCAGTAAGTGTTTTGCAAGGTGGTCCCCTATAGCATGTCCCAATTATTAGACGTAGAGACTTGAAATTTTTCATCTCAATAGAAGATGCTAAAAACTTATTGTGAAAATCATTTTCAACGAATTCGGACAACATACTCTAGGCCAATTTACTAATATTAAACGTTTATCGGTTGTCGCAAGTCCCTTACTATTGGATGTGTTAATTATTATAAATATGCTATTTAAATATTTTTTTCATATTTTCCTTTATTTTACTATACTTAGAACTTATTAGACTATTCTCAATTTTAAAAAAGCTTTTATCAGTACGCGGGTCTCCACCTATTTGGTATTTTTCTTTTAATTTATTTAATTCTACCTCAAAGTAATCTTGCCATATCATCAATTGCTTAACGATTAAAGATTAAAATAATTAAAGAACACCTTCAGTTTAATTATCATTGTTTCATCACTTACTATCGAGTAACTGATCAATATTGATAAGATGTTATTAAAAATAAACAATATATACATGATCCAAGTAAAGAGGTTTCGAATATAGGAATTCAATATTTATAATTCTAACTTACCCTCTTCACTTTCCAATCTTTTTATACGCACGGACAAGCTCATGCATCCAAAAGTACCTGAAAATCATGCAATCTTAGCATTCATTTTTATTTTATTTTAATTATATACCATATTTAATTGAAGTAAAACTTCTTTACGCACACTTGACTTCGGGAGTAAGTTGGAGAATGCGTGACGAGAGCTTTATGCTAGAGCCAGACATAGCTTCATTTGAATGATCATTTCAATCATCTAGTGTGCCTGGGGACTTTGTGTAGCTACGCAAAGTACTGTAGAACATCCTCAAGGACAAAAATGTACAAACATTTTAAGCTATGTCTGGCGCCGGCATAATTAAAGACGCTATAAGCAAGGACGCATAATCCGATGGTCGCTATATCCGAAGATAAACTATATTCAATATACATTTTTGTATTGTATTCATCATTGAGCTATGCGTACTATCTCAGATCGTAGAAACTTCTATGATCTGTGTGCACTATATCCGATAGTTTAAGGTGAAATTGCAAAGTCACTGTTGTAAAACGTAGTGATACTTTTTGTAAAACGTAGTGCAAATAATATTTGTTGGTGGTTAAAGCTAAATATTCCGATAGTAGCCCGTTGCGTTAATTGATATGTTTCTTATCCCATGTTGTTATAACCGATATGTTTACATAGGTATTTAAATGGAGGTCTTGTAGGACCTTGCCATTAAGTCGTTCCGATTGATCGATCCCACGCTATAATCGATGTCGATAATCGATTTGGTTTTGACTGCACGACCGGCCCTGGTATAGGGTGAACGTAGCGGCCTTCCTAGCGCTCCCGCCCGTTGACGCTGTGAAGGTCACTCTGACCAACAGCATTACATGATCA